>CM061132.1:134449087-134481067 GCA_030789695.1 Scilla litardierei | reverse complement strand
TCCCTACTTTTCCCTTCACAACAGTAACGTATTTATTCAACAATTTATTCTGGATGCAATCTATATCGAAAAGTTTCAAGTGAGCTGTCAAAATGACCGCCTCGAAGAGTACTACAACATATATTTTTCTCACGTATCATTTTACGTGAAAATAACAAGTTACGGATGTTTAAATGAAAAAGACGTATTAAAATTTTTAGGCTTAAAAATTTATTGTGGAAAAAGTAAGCGTGTGATTGGGATGAAACTAGCGCCATTGGGTCCAGAATGTCATTTCTGATTTCTGAGCCTAGTCTTGCAATTTTCTGACCTTTATATTATTAATTATGAATTTAAACCAATAACCCCATTTATATAATTGTTAATACAAGTATTTATATGGGCTTATACGTATTCGTACGTTTCCACGTTCGCAGTTCAGGGAGGCGGGGGTTCGAGCTGTGCTCGGCGACGGCGGGGAGTCCGACTGGGGCCGCGCTGAGGGGCAGTGCGGCGGTGCTCGATGGAACGGGGGCGGCGGTGTAGGCCAGGGTGGGGGGGTTCGAAGGCAGAGGGGAGGCCTCGGGGCCTGTGGGGTCGCCGTGGAAGGAGGCGACGACTCGGGGAGCTCAGAGGTGGTGCGGGGAGGCGGCGCGATGGATGCTGCGAGGTGGCGGGGGCAGGGGGTGGACACGGGGGGGCGGAGGTTCGTCGGGTGGTGATGTTGCCGTTGCTCCATCGACGAAGGCGGAGGCGGGACGAAGGCAGGGGGGACAGTGGCTTCGATGTCGGAGAGCTACGTCGTTGTAGAGGGATGCAGCGGAGAGTTCGCTTCGTCGGAGCAGCGTCGGAGCGAGGGCGAAGGCGGGCACAACGTTCGGTGAGCTCAGGGATGGAGGGCGGTGGCCGTGAAGGTGTGGACGACGGCGGAGGCACTCCGGGGCGCTCCGTGGGGTGGGGGCGGTTTATATAAGATAATTTAAATTATTAACTAATTAGGTTAGTCAACCTGGTTTAAGAGATTAGGTAGATATTAAATAGGTTAGGTTTATCCCTTTAGACTTAGTGTGGATTTTAGCCAATCCATGAAACACATGGGCTGTTAGGGATGGATTACGTAAGTGATTAGGTAATTAGGGGGGTAATTATAATAGTTAGATAGGTGATTAGGGAAATGTAATTAGCAAAATTACGACTTTTCCCTTGAAGTCAAACGACTCCGAAAAATTACGAAAACATACCCACGGGATCGTATCATCGAAAGGATCGCGATTACAAAGTCCGTTTCAAGGTTTGGGCTACGGGGATAGTAGTTTTAGGCCAAAACAGTTAGGAAGCGGGTTTGCGGGTTCTCTATTGATTTGACTTCAGAAAATTACGAAATTAATGTGGGGAGCCCTAAATGATCATAGAATGATACTGTAGAAGTTTGAAAATGTTTTGATGATGTTTATGTATAAAATTAATTCATTAAGTCAAAATAATAATAACTGAAAATGAATTTTTATCATATTATTTAGAGGTAATTGATGAAACCCGAACTTACTAAAATACTTCATAACTAGTCTGATACTTCAAAATATTTTTATAAGAAATTTTTGAAATCGTAAAAATTCTAACGAACCATTATAAAATAGTTTCAAAGAGATTAAGAATAGGTTAAATACGTGAATAGTTGCATTGAAAAATTCGAACCGTTACACACCCGCATGTCTAACAAGAGAAAAAATCGTAATTTCATTGTTTTGGATTAAATCACTAATTGAAGTTAATAATACGGGACTGTAGGTTGGATGATTGGTTTGAGCACATAGGAAGTTTTTGGACCCGTTGATCTGAGACTTGCAGACGTGATTTCAGGCAAGTGAAGCTTGCACAGTAAATTTCTAAGCCATGTTTAGGCTATTCTGAATATTTGTGTTAAAAAGACTAGGCGGTGAAATGATAGTCGCCTAGGCACCATACTTGATCTAGCTTGACAACGAATCTAGATCCGACACCCATGCTTGATCTAGCTTGACAACGAAGCTAGATCCGACACCCTTGCCATGTTCATGTATATCACATGTCATGTTTAAATTTGATAAACTGTACGCATTCAATAACTGCTTTTTATACTATCATGTTGCATATCGCATGTCATATCATGCATTTGAATGTCTTGTCATGAATGTGTAGCACACACTACAAATGAAATGTAAGCTGCGGCGAGTAGGATTCTGACTCCTATATCATGAATGAGACTAGGTCAACCCTATGCCATAAACACTTCCTGGCTCGTGATCCAGAAGATGGGTGCCATTCCATAAACACGTGGATGGGTAGGGTTAAGCGATCACTCAACATAGAAGTGTGCCTGTACAGCAACTTCAGCTGAAAGGAGTAAACCATGTGCACGACGTGAACGCATGTTTTTCCTGCTTTTCATGAAATATTGTTTAGTAGCATTTTGCTATGACATGTCATGCAAATATTAAATATCATATTCATTTTAAACTGTTGCATTCATTAAATATCATGCCATGTCATCATGTTTTAAACTGCTATTGCATTCATTTAACTATTATGTTTACTTGTACAAAAGTCTCTTTCTTTTACCTTTTGGAGACTTTTGCTGGAATGCACCCTTTTCTCTTTGGGTGTCGTATGTTAGGTTTTGAGCCTGAGTTAGTTGTTGAAGTCAATCTTGAGGCTTCTGCTGACGTTCAATTCGAGGACACCGGAGTCCTACCCTAGTCTCAGCTGGAGGCCATTTCTAGTTGCTGTTTGTTTTCATAGTTGTTGATGTTAGGTTGTTCGATGCGTAGCACCTTATCTATGTTTTAGTTTTGGCCATGCTTGGGGCCTTTCTTTTAGACTCTTGTACTTTCTTTTTATGACTTTATCTCTGGATGCTTCGAATAATGAATGGATGTTGTTATTGAATGTTGGTTATTATTGCATGCTTTCATTATTATTGTTGTTGTTGTTTCATTGCAATGCAAGAATCTACGAATGGATGAACACACAGACACTTATCAGACTGTTGCTTCACAGCTTCAAGTCTGAGCGGACCTCTTCTGTCACGCCTTCCATACTTGGGAAGTGGGGCGTGACATTGGAATTGATGCGCCACTTATGGACTTGCACATTCAGTCAACTTTAGTTGATCGAGTCAAAGCTGCTCAGGCTGGAGATGTCAAGTTACAAAAGATCAGAGAGCATGTGGAAAATAGTCTTCGGATAGATTTTCTTATTCATGAAGATGGGTCCTTGAGATACGGTAGTAGAATTTGCATGCACATGGGTGACATCAGGGAAGAGTTGCTAAAGGAAGCACATAACTCTCCATATTCTATTCATCCTGGCGGCACTAAGATGTATACGGATCTTCGTCAAAATTTCAGGTGGCATGGCAAGAAGAGAAGCGTTGCGTGGAGCGTAGCCAAATGTTTAGTATGCCAACAAGTAAAAGCTGAACATCATCACACCGCTGGGTTACTTCAGCCATTACCTATCCCAGAATGAAAGTGGCAGCACGTCACCATGGATTTCGTGACTAGACTACCTCGGAGTTCTAAGCGAAATGATGTTGTTTGGGTGATCGTTGATCGATTGACCAAGTCGGTGCATTTTATACCATTTCGAGTGGGACAGTCCACTGAACTTCTTACTAGGAAGTATATGGAGGTAATCAATCATCTCTCTATCATTCTTAAATTTTTAGGGCATATTGTGATGTGGGCAATATCTGTGCAGGAGATAGTGAGATTACACAGAGTTCCAGTGAGTATTGTCTCCGATCGAGACACCCGGTTGACCTCTCACTTTTGGAAGAGCCTGCAAGCGAGTTTAGGTACCAGCCTGAGTTTCAGCACTGTGTACCACCCACAGACCGATGGCCAGTCCGAGCGCACCATTCAAATATTAGAAGATATGTTGCGTGCTTGTATGCTAGACTTCAAAGGGTCATGGGAAGATCACATACACCTAGTGGAGTTTGCTTACAACAATAGTTATTAGTCTAGTATTGGCATGGTGCCTTTTGCTGCATTGTATGGGAGTAGGGCTGTTGACGAACAGAACGTTCGACGAACTACTCGTGAACAAGCTCGGTACATGTTCGTTTACGTTCGTTCGGGAAGCTTAATGAACAAGCTTGAACAGATTTTTAGAGCGCGGTTAGTAAACGAACAGAGCTTGAACATAACTATGTTCGTTTATTTATGTTCATGAACAAGCTCGCTAAGTGTTCGTGAACAAGCTCGTTAAGTGTTCATGAACAAGATCGTTAAGTGTTCGT
This sequence comes from Scilla litardierei, assembly GCA_030789695.1. Classification (NCBI taxonomy): domain Eukaryota; kingdom Viridiplantae; phylum Streptophyta; class Magnoliopsida; order Asparagales; family Asparagaceae; genus Scilla; species Scilla litardierei. Next base: position 134,476,806 of record CM061132.1, on the reverse strand, counting down.
GAACAAGCTCGTTAAGTGATGTTTGTGAACAAGCTCGTTAAGTGTTCGTGAACAACCTCGTTAAGTGATGTTCGTGAATAAGTTCGTTAAGTGTTCGTGAACAAGGGCTTGAGTGAACTAAAATTAAAATTAAACACTCACCTCTTCAAATTGAATTAAACACATCCACCTCTTCAACTTCCCAGCTTCCCACTCCTAGACTCGCAGGCTCCCAGCTCTCTTTTGGTCCATTGCCATTGTTCGTTCGTTTGTTTGCAAATATGTTCATGAACAAGATTGATTGTGTGTTCGTTAACACGTTCCCGAACATGTTCACGAACAAGCTCGATAAGTCTTGTTAATGAACAGAACGTTCGTTCGGTAAGCTCAGTTTACGTTCGTTTATGTTCATTTACGTTCGTTCGGTAAGCTTAACAAACAAGCTTGAACATGCTTTTAGAGCTCGGTTAGTAAACGAACAGAGCTTGAACATGGATTTTGTTCATGAACAAAACCAAGCACACTGTTCAAGCTCGTTCAAGCTCGTTCGTCAACAGCCCTACATGGGAGGAAGTATCGATCCCTTCTGAGTTGGGACGACGTTGGTGAAAGAGAACTTCTAGGGCCTGAGATGATCGTAGAAGTTGTGGAGGTAGTAAGGACTATCATAGAAAAGCTTCGAATTGCACAGGATCGCTATAAGCATTGGACAGATGTTAAGCATCGTCACTTGGAGTTTCAACCAGGTGACCATGTATCCTTGAAGATCTCACCCAACCGAGGACTTATCCATTTCGGAAGGCGAGGAAAGCTTAGTCCACGGCATATTGGACCATTCGATGTATTGGAGGGAGTAGGAGAAGTGGCTTATCACCTTGCATTGCCACCTACCTTGGAAGAAGTACATGACGTGTTCCGTGTATCACAATTGCGACGATATGTAAGTGATCCTAGCCATGTGGTGGACTACTCAGACATTGCAATTCGTCCATACTTGACTTACGAGCAATGGCCAGTGGGAATATTAGATCGACAACAGAAGGTGTTCAGGAACAAGGTTACCGATCTAGTGAGAGTTATTTGGCGTCATGACTCACCTGGTGATTCCACCTGGGAGCGAGAAGATGAGATGCGTGAACGCTACCCCTACCTATTCACCGCAATGTGATGAATTTTGAGGACGGAATTTTTGTAAGGAGGGTAGGATGTGACGGCCTAGAACCGTAATTACTATTTTTAGAACGCTCCTGTCATTTTCTGTATTTTTCAGAATTTAAAATTATTTTCAGAGTCATTCTGAAACCGATAACTGTTTAGCCCGAAAACAGACATTCAGACGTCCGAAAAATTTATCCGAATTCATTTTCATACTTGTTACATCATCCCGAGCATGTGGTATTTTTATTGGATTTTTCCAGAAGCATCCATGTAAATTGATAATTTAATACTAATTTAATAATTTAATAATATTATAATATTATAAAAACAAAACAAAAACGAAAATTATTAAAAAACTAAATGAAGCTGCCCACGTTTTCACGTGGGTGCTTCCTTTTCAAACCTCCCAACTAAACCTCTTTAAAAGTTTTGACCCAAGATGTATTAGCAATTAAAGCATACATCTCCCCTCCATCTTCCAAGTTTCACCAAATACCTTTTTAAGGCAGCCTAAATTCATTCCCTTCTCTTTGTTGAGCAAAAGAAAAAGGCAGCACAATCACTCTCCCCTTCCAATCTCTCAAGTTCCACTTCAAATCTCTAACTTTCTTCCAATCATTTCTTCTCTCATCCCCTTTTCAATCATCTCCCCCTTCTCCTTGAACCCAAAGGGAACCAAGGCCGGGCCCACAACCTCTGCCGGCAACCCACCACCGCCGCCGCCGACCCGCCTCCGGCCAGCAGTGCCCCCGCTGCCGTGAACCGCCCCTGCTGCCGTGAACCGCCCCTGCTGCCCTCGGTAGACATGAGTCCCCATCACCTCAAGACAAGGTAGGTTCCCTAACATCCTAATGTCTAAATTAGGCAAACTTGTAGATTATCATACATACTTGTAAATTATCATACATTCATGCAAAATTGTAGGTTGACTTGTATGTTTCCTTTTCCTTGCATTTTTATTCGTATCTTTTATGTTAATCTGATCACTGGATCAAATACACAATGAACTGATACACAGTTGTTTTTTTAAAAATAAAAAAATTAGGTAGGATGTAAATGTGAGATCTGCATGCTTGTCATCGTATATATGAGTGTCATTAGGCTTAACAAATGCAATTGTATGTTGCAATTTAAATCACTAGGCTTAACAAATGCAATTTGTATGTTGCAATTCAAATCACTAGGCTTAACAAATGCAATTTGTATGTTGCAATTCAAAGCATTAGGCTTATGTGAGATCTGGATGCATGTTTGTCTATTTACCTATAAGCAAGTACGTTTTCATGTGTAGCAAAAGCCAGCAAATAACTAATAATTAACTTAAAGATATTACATTTTTTAAATGAATTTAAAAGTAAAGTTATACAAAATATTGGGGCTAATTATGTACCTGAGCCTTTTAGGCCACTGTCAATGGCTTAATTGTATAATTATCTATTTACTTTATCGCAAAACACAGGGATGATGATAACTGCATAAAAATAATTTTTATTTTTTCATATGGGGTTTGCATACAAGTTGACAGTACCATTAATTGTTATTTTGAACAAAAACTGTCACTACCTGTTACGACCTAAAGATCGTAGGAGTCCGACTCCCGCCCGGATCCGCTAACGTACCCCATTAACTCACCTTTTCACAAAAGGGCCGCCGCCCTGGAAATCCGAATCCGCATGGGGACGGGCGATCCCCGATCACACCGCCCCAAAGTGGGTCGAACAGCTGCGGTTGTACGCCTAGGCCGGGGGTGCTGAGGTGCGCCCGGACGGCACCGATAGGCCAGCGGACTTGGGCGCGGGTATCTATCTGTGCCGGCGAGCCACAGGCCGCGACCGAAAGGGAGGCGCGGCCGGGCCGGACAACTCCCGATCCGGACGACCCGTTTGATTCTCATGCGCCCCGGCGCCAGGGATAGCATGGCCCAACCTATAGTCCGTCACCAACGACAAACGACCTAGGATAAGGGCGCGATCGACACATACGTCACCCGACCGCCTGACAAAGCACCCCCTGGCGGCTGACCCATCTGACGGTTAGTGCTTTCGGCCCTAACATCCCGACAAAAGCGCCCCTTGGCCGTTGCGCCGCCTGACAAAAGCAGGTCAGGAACTCCTGTTCCCGATGTCCTTATCCGAAGCTTCCGCTGACACCCGAGCCAACTCAGCACGCCTAGTCATCATCCGTCAGGTATAAATACCCCCTCTCCTCTTACGGAGGGGGGGTTGGAGAATTCTCTCTCATTCTATTATTCACACACGAGAGCAAAGGTCTTCCATATCTTTGTTCTCCCACCTATAGCTCGTCACGCGCGGCTGACACACCGTTAGTCCGACCGGCGTGTCTAGCCCCCATTTTAAGCCCTATTACTGACTTAGGCATCGGAGGGGCCAAGGGTTGAACCCCAACCCTGCCCTTCTGACGAGTTGTTCGTGCTGCAGGAGAGCTCGCCCCTTGACCAAAGTCAGCTTCAGCCCCCTGCCGACCAACCTTCCTCAGCTACATCCGGCGAGATTTGACCCCGTGAGCACCGCAAGCAACGGGTCCGACTTCTTCACCCCACTAATCACTTGTAAAACAGCGTACCTGAACCTTCTTCTCCACATAACCATCGTGCCCTTGGTTCCCCATAATACAAATTCATTGTGCGCGAGTTCCACCTCGTAACAATTGGCGCCGTCTGTGGGAACGAAGGGTCACACCCATGTTAGACTCCATACCGATCTCGCGGAACCCTGACCACGGCAAAGATCCCGTGGGTCAGGAATCGCTCTCTCTACAAATCACCCCGGTGTCCGACCCCCTTCTGGGGATGGGCACCGAAACTGAACATACTTCAGCCCACGCCGTCCTGAAGATCTTCGAGGCCGTCACTCAGGCCAGGGGAGGCTATCAGACGGCTGGAACAGAGCCTCCGCCCGGCCCCTCAGAGCCCCAGAACGTGAGGCGGAACCTCCACTTTCAGTTCGAGGAGGAGGGAGAAAACTGGGGACTCGCTGAGGAGATTGCGGCCCAGCAAAGACTCCTGGAAGAGGAGATGGAAGTTGCACGGCGGTGGAGGCGCCTGGGGGAGGCGGCCGCCGCACAAAGGCGTTTGGACGAAGCGGCCGAGACCACCCGAAGGGCCTACCAGGAAGAAGAGGCCGCTCGCCGCCAACTCCGCCTCATCGTCGCGGAGCGCGAGAGGCTAAGGAGAGAGAACAGGAGAAACCGAGAAATCCTTGACGAGACGGCGACGGGCCGGCGGCTCGGGGACGGGCGGGACCCGTTACTGAACAGGTCCCCACCCGGAGGAGGCAGCCCGCATCGCCAGCACCACCCCTCTGATACCCTGCACGAGGAAGCCGTTTGTCGACAACTACGCTTCCTCGCCGCCGAGCGCGAAAGGCTCCTCCGAGAGAATCAAGAACGGATGGAGGCCCGAGGAGAGCTGGCCGGGAGGCGCTGGCGCTGGGAGAACCGTAGCCCGCAACCCGTCGAATCCTCGGCCCAGGGAAGGAGCCCCGACAGACGACCGTCGGGCTACTCCCCGGGGACGGAGGACCGTCGACGGCCGAGGCGCGACCGAAGCCAGACCCCCGAATGGCGGAGAGGGGATGCGCCGGATTGCCCTACCTATCCGGAGGAGGCCATGCCGCTTGCACAGTGGATCACGTCTGCCCCAAGGCCCATAAGGTTCAAACCCCCTCACTTGGCCACGTACAATGGGAGAGGGGACCCCCTCACGCACGTGCAACAATACCGGGGGGGCGATGGAGGCGCAGGATGTGGACGAGGCGTTCCTATGCCGACATTTCTCCCAAAGCCTGAGGGACACCACGCTGGACTGGTACTTTGGCTTGCCCACGAGATCCGTTGGGAGCTTTGGCGAGCTGTCCCACAAGTTCTGCCAAGAGTTCCGGGCCGGGCGGACGAAGAAGAAGCCCTTGGACTATCTCAGCACGATAGTCCAAGGGGAAGGAGAGACAACGGGTAGATACCTCTGCCGCTTTCAGGAGGAAAGACGGGCGGTGGTGACATGCGGCGATGAGGTGCTTATGCTGGCCTTCAAAACGGGGTTGCGGACTCGGAGCCTCCACAAATCCCTGCTCCGGGATCCGCCGACCGATTATGAGGTGTTGGTTGCTATGGCGGAGAGGCACGCATTGGCCGAAGAGACTCTCGGTGCAAAGGCCTTATTCCCCCCGGCGAAACTGTCCCAAGGCGAACCCCGATCACATCCTCGGCCGAGGCAGGAAGAGGGGGACCGAGGTCGCGACCGGCTAGCCCGACCAAGGTGGGAACCGCCTGGGTCTCGCCCCCAAGATCGCCCTGGTCCGGCGCGCGAGTTTGCTCCGGCACAAGGGCTCCCTCGAGTCGTCCCAAGACAAGAGGGCCCCCTACGGGCGCATTACACGCAACTCAATGCTCCCCTGATCGAGGTGATGGCCACGGCTACACGAGCCGGACTGCTGCCGGAGCCGCCCCGAGAAATGAAGTCGGACCCAGCCCAGAGAGATTTTAAGAAATACTGCCGATACCACCGGGACCACGGCCACGACACCGACGACTGCATCACCCTCAAAAGGGAAATTGAGCGGCTGATCCAGGCGGGCCACCTGGGGGACTTCGTCGGAGGCCGGAGACCGGACCGAGAAGATGGAAACCACCGAAGGGCACGGAGGGCAGACCCTCCGGTAAACGGCGAGCGGGAAGAGCTTCACCCCCCGAAACCCGTCATGCGCATAAACACGATATGCGGCGGGCCATCTTCAGGAGGGGCATTGTCGTCCAGCAAAAAGGCGTATGCGAGACAAGTAATGACGGCGGGTCTTGGAGGGGACCAGAGAGGGAGAAGGATGGCCTACCCTCCCATTACTTTTAGCGACGAGGATCTAGAGGGGATCGAGTAGCCCCACGACGACGCCATCATCATCGAGGCCCAGATTGGGACGGCCATCGTCAGCCGCCTCCTGATCGACACAGGGAGCTCTTGCGACATCCTGTTCATGTCCACAATCAAGAAGATGGGGTTAAGGCCGACGGACCTGAGACCCTGTACCGGACCCCTCGTCGGTTTCACCGGTCACTCGACCCCCATCATGGGAGTGATCACCTTGCCGATAATCCTCGGAGAAGAGCCACAGGTCGTCACTCGAATGATGCTGTTTGTTGTGGTCGACATTACGTCGGCGTACAACAGGATCATAGGACGACCTTACATGTCGGCCATTGGAGCGCTCCCCAGCCTTCTCCACCAGATGGTCAAGTTCCAAACCCCCCGAGGGGTGGGGATCGTACGGGGAAGCCAGAAGCTGTCTAGGAGCTGCTACGTGGGGTCGACCAAGCACAAGGGACCAGAGATGAACCTGAAGATCGATTCCCCCAGGCGGAGTTATGACCCCTGCCAGCCAGAGTTAGCTCCAGCCGATGCCACCGCAAAGGGAAACAGGATCGACCACGCCCCCCCCCCGAGAAGGACGGGCTAATCACTCCAAGGGACGCGGAGCGCCGGTCGGGGTATAGCCGGGAACTGTAAGTCATGAATGAAATATCTTGTTCCCTTTTTTATCTTCGAATTTCGCCTCTTCTGCATGAAAATTTCAGTTCAAACCTCTCAAAGACTCCGGGGCAGGACCAATCCTCGCCACCCAAACCGGAGAGGGGCACGGGCCGAGCTGCGTACTCGCTCCCCCCCAAGAAGACCTCCGGGGCAAGTTCACTGAGCTTGGCCACCCAAACCGGAGCGCCATATGCGGGGTAGGCGACGGCCCAATACCCGTCTGACTATAGAGGCTGCGGGGAGGCGACGGCCCAATACCCGCCCTCTCAAAGACTCCGGGGCAGGACCAATCCTCGCCACCCAAACCGGAGAGGGGCACGGGCCGAGCTGCGTACTCGCTCCCCCCCAAGAAGACCTCCGGGGCAAGTTCACTGAGCTTGGCCACCCAAACCGGAGCGCTATATGCGGGGTAGGCGACGGCCCAATACCCGTCCGACTATAGAGGCTGCGGGGAGGCGACGGCCCAATACCCGCCCTCTCAAAGACTCCGGGGCAGGACCAATCCTCGCCACCCAACCCGGAGAGGGGCACGGGCCGAGCTGCGTACTCGCTCCCCCCCAAGAAGACCTCCGGGGCAAGTTCACTGAGCTTGGCCACCCAAACCGGAGCGCCATATGCGGGGTAGGCGACGGCCCAATACCCGTCCGACTATAGACGCTGCGGGGAGGCGACGGCCCAATACCCGCCCTCTCAAAGACTCCGGGGCAGGACCAATCCTCGCCACCCAAACCGGAGAGGGGCACGGGCCGAGCTGCGTACTCGCTCCCCCCCAAGAAGACCTCCGGCGCAAGTTCACTGAGCTTGGCCACCCAAACCGGAGCGCCATATGCGGGGTAGGCGACGGCCCAATACCCGTCCGACTATAGAGGCTGCGGGGAGGCGACGGCCCAATACCCGCCCTCTCAAAGACTCCGGGGCAGGACCAATCCTCGCCACCCAAACCGGAGAGGGGCACGGGCCGAGCTGCGTACTCGCTCCCCCCCAAGAAGACCTCCAGGGCAAGTTCACTGAGCTTGGCCACCCAAACCGGAGCGCCATATGCGGGGTAGGCGACGGCCCAATACCCGTCCGACTATAGAGGCTGCGGGGAGGCGACGGCCCAATACCCGCCCTCTCAAAGACTCCGGGGCAGGACCAATCCTCGCCACCCAAACCGGAGAGGGGCACGGGCCGAGCTGCGTACTCGCTCCCCCCCCAAGAAGACCTCCGGGGCAAGTTCACTTAGCTCGGCCACCCAAACCGAAGCGCCATATGCGGGGTAGGCGATGGCCCAATACCCGTCCGACTATAGAGGCTGCGGAGAGGCGACGGCCCAATACCCGCCCTCTCAAAGACTCCGGGGCAGGACCAATCCTCGCCACCCAAATCGGAGAGGGGCACGGGCCGAGCTGCGTACTCGCTCCCCCCAAGAAGACCTCCGGGGCAAGTTCACTGAGCTTGGCCACCCAAATCGGAGCGCCATATGCGGGGTAGGCGACGGCCCAATACCCGTCCGACTATAGAGGCTGCGGGGAGGCGACGGCCCAATACCCGCCCTCTCAAAGACTCCGGAGCAGGACCAATCCTCGCCACCCAAACCGGAGAGGGGCACGGGCCGAGCTGCGTACTCGCTCCCCCCCAAGAAGACCTCCGGGGCAAGCTCACTGAGCTTGGCCACCGAAACCGGAGCGCCATATGCGGGGTAGGCGACGGCCCAATACCCGTCCGACTATAGAGGCTGCGGGGAGGCGACGACCCAATACCCGCTCTCTCAAAGACTCCGGGGCAGGACCAATCCTCGCCACCCAAACCGGAGAGGGGCACGGGCCGAGCTGCGTACTCGCTCCCCCCCAAGAAGACCTCCGGGGCAAGTTCACTGAGCTTGGCCACCCAAACCAGAGCGACATATGCGGGGTAGTCGACGGCCCAATACCCGTCCGACTATAGAGGCTGCGGGGAGGCGACGGCCCAATACCCGCCCTCTCAAAGACTCCGGAGCAGGACCAATCCTCGCCACCCAAACCGGAGAGGGGCACGGGCCGAGCTGCGTACTCGCTCCCCCCAAGAAGACCTCCGGGGCAAGTTCACTGAGCTTGGCCACCCAAACCGGGGTGCCATATGCGGGGTAGGCGACGGCCCAATACCCGTCCGACTATAGAGGCTGCGGGGAGGCGACGGCCCAATACCCGCCCTCTCAAAGACTCCGGGGCAGGACCAATCCTCGTCACCCAAACCGGAGAGGGACACGGGCTGAGCTGCGTACTCGCTCCCCCCCAAGAAGATCTCCAGGGCAAGTTCACTGAGCTTGGCCACCCAAACCGGAGCGCCATATGCGGGGTGCTCGACGGACCAATACCCTCCCTCCCCAGAAAGGGCCTGTCACCCCTCTCCTCAAACCTCGGGAAACTACTCAAGGTCTGCGAATCAAGGCAACCCCTACGCAGAGCCATCCCTGAGGAGTAACGCCTGACCCCCATAAAGCCGACGCCCGAAATGACTTGTCCAACCCAAAAGGACACTCGGGACGAACGCCACTGACAAATGTCACGCATGCCAAAAAGCGGGGTCTGAGGGGTCACATCACACGTCACCTATCGGGAACGCCCCCCCAAAGAACGAAATTCCAAGACGGCCCCGACTCTCCATGAAGAGGAAATGAGGGCAGAAATTCACCATTATAAATTCCCCCCCCCCCCCTCAGCTTCCTTGAGGGGGGGAGGAAGGCGAGAGAAAGGATGTGGAGAAAGACTAATCATTTTTGCCACCCTCTCTCCCTAAAAATGCGCGGAAAATGCGAGCTTCACCGACCGCCAAAGTAAACGATCCCCTAACAGGATATTCCTCTTACACGACGGTTGCCCAGCCTGCTGCTCCCCTCCTTCCTTTAGACAACTTAAGGCATGGGAACTGGAGCTCCACTGGCATACCATGCCTCTCCACGGACGCCCCGCGTACGCAGGCGCGGCTGGCAGACAACCCGGTGGATGGAACAGACCTGCCAAATCACCTCACCGGACACCCCGGTAGCCGCCCGCGTCGCCCCAACCGCGGGGAACTTGTCCCTGAGCGCCGGCGTGCTCCAACAGGCTACTCCGCTTACACCAGTAGCACCCCCTTCCACTCATCGACCTCCCCTGGACCGTTTACGCCAGGAGGACGCACAGAGGGGCTACGACCCGCGTCCCTTCGTGCCTACCACGCGGAGACTCCAGTCGAGGGGAGCAACAGGGCCCCGCGGGATAGAACAACCACCAAGGACTCCCTCTCCCCCCAATTCTGAGAACGAGGGCCAAAGCCACTGCCTGGCTCCGACGCGACCATCCACCCCTATGCCGAGGGGGAACCCTCTGAATCAACTCCACGCCCCTTGTCATGGGCGTGACGCCAGAGAAAGGCGGATCAACTGCGGTGAGAACATCAACCTACCTAGAGCGATACAAGGTTACGCCTACGGGCCGATACAATGTTACGCCTACGGGCCGATTCAATGTTACGCCTACGGGTCGATCCTGTTTTAGTAAACTATCAATAATAGCTGATGAAAAGACCAAAGTCTACTCCCGGTTGACCACTAGTTATAGCTCGGGTACACCTAGACCCGAGCAACCCACTAAAAGGGAGGCTACCTCGCTGTAAAATCTCTCGGGCGCGCTACGCGAAATAAAGGGACTTAACACGATTCCCCCTACGCCAGGATAGAAACGGCCGCACCAAGGCGTAAATCTAAGAAGGGAATTTATGCACACACACACAGGCAGAAAATCCCAAAAAAATGCGGGGACGAGCCCGGCGAATCTTTACTTTCTTTCGTTTTTAAACTACAAAAAGGGGGGAGCCTATACAAAACTACTTGGCGCTTCCGCCAGTCACGACGCCCTCTCCCTCAATGGAATCTCCCACCACCCCACCGTCCTCTGGCTCATCGCCCTCCCCTCCGTCTCCATCCCCCTCCTCGTCGCTGCATGCGGTGAGCCCGTCAAGATCGACCTCTACCAGCGGGACCAGGCCCACCACCTTCTCCTTCATCCGAGCCAGGCAGGCCTCCCATCCCTCCGCGCGGCCCTTCTCCATGCCCTCGGCCATCGAATTTGCGAGGGCGGGGATGACGGTTTTCTCCTGGTACGTCCGGAATTCCTCGACCCTACGGGCCAACTCCTCCTCGGCGGCCTTGGCACGCCCCGCTAGATCCTCCGCACGAGCCTCCTCCCTCCGAAGGGCCTCCTCCAGCTCCTTCGCTCTCTCTCCGGCCACGGCCGACCTCTGCTCATGATCGTACACGACCGTCTTCAGGCGCTCTACCTCCGCCTCGTTTCGGTCTCCCCTCTCCCTCTCCTTCGCAAGGTCCTCGCCAGCGCTCTTACGAAAAGCAGCGAGCTCGGCGACCACCCTGGCCACGGCGCCCTCTGCCTTGTGGATGGCTGGCACGTGCCTCATCATCCCAAGCATCAGGTTGATGATCTGAGTAAAGAAAGAGAGAAAAGTGAACACATTTACGGTGTCCAATAAAACCCGCTGAAAAACGTCGCCCACCTTACAGAACATACCTGGACGACGTGCATCACCGCGGTCCCGCACAGACCCTCCGACCCAACCGCTTCCAGCACCGCCCTATCGCGGGGCAGGAAAATGTTCTCCGCCAGCCTCACCGCCACACCTCCGTCCTCAAACACGGATTCATCACTTGCTACTTTGTACGGCGCCCGATGAAGCGCCCCGTCGGGGTAGCCCTCGACATCGGTCCTCTTGGCCTTAAACTTAACCAATGAGGCCTCACAGCGGGGGTCGGCGGCCCTCTCGAGACCGAAAATGGGACAACCGTAAGGCCAAGGGTCCCATCCTCCGGACCCGGTCGGTCCACTCGACGCTTCGGCCCTCCCCGGTTGACCACTAGCCGACGCCCCCTCCCCCCCTGCAGGTGCCAGGGGGCTAGACGGCCTCGTTCGGGGCATTCCCCCCCTCCCCCTATCGACCCTTCGTCCCCGCCCTACAAGTCGATGACGGGATTCGACATCCCCTCCCCGGCTCCACCACCCAACGGACCGGTTTCCCCGGCACGTCAGGCTCAGACGACTTCGTCGGCCTCTTCCTCCTCTTCGTGGACAATGGCACCCCAGTCGAGCTCCCAGCCCCTCCTTCCACTCGCGACCTCTTGGGGCCAACTCTTGTCGACGTTCGCCCCACCTGCTCCGAGGCCCGCCGCATCATTTCCTCGAGGGACAGACTCATTGTGCCACCTGCCAAAGAGAGAAAGTTCAGCGTAAGCATATCAGGCGCATGAACACCAAAATCTTTTGTACCTTCGGGCCATATGTACGTCGTTATCATCTCAGCCCGAGCGAGCATCCGATAATCTCGACCCTCCGCTAGTATGGCCATTAAAATTTGGGCCACCACTTTCTCCTCGTCCCCCCATTCCACCCCCTCTCTCGCCTCGGGATTCAGCTCCGCCCAATCAGACCTTATCAGCACTTCCTCCGGTACCTCCACAAACACATACTGCTTGCGCCACGATTTAATTTTCCCAGGCAACCCCCTAATGAGCGGATGCGTCCTCTTCGCGGAGAGATAGTAGCATGGCCCCAACCTCTTGACCAAGAAGAAGTGGCGAAATAAGGACAGGGATGGGTTAACCTGGTTGCTTACACACAGCACTAGGAACCCCACAATGGCACTGATGGCATTGGGCATTAGGCGATACAGGGACAATTCCAGGAAGTTCAACACTTCCAGCAAGAACGGATGGGGGGGAAGCACAAACCCTGCTCAAACGAAGATACGTATACTCCAACCTCCCGGTCGCCCGCAAAACACACCCTTTCTTGCGGCTCCGGTTCACGAACCGAATACGGCGGCCTGAAGTACATCGTGAAGATCTCCGCAACGGATTTCTTCAGCACCGACTTCACGCCGGCAATCTCGATGGGCACCCTTCCTGTCTCCGCGGCGGAGCTCCCTTCCCCAACTACCCCCGAACCCTGACCACGAAACGGAGACATCGAGGAAGACATTTAGAAAACGGGCGTCTTACCTAACGGGTGCCGACGACTCGGTCGCTTGCGCTACTTCGCTGACCGCTCCCACGATGACGACTCTGTCAAGGGTACTGAAATCTCCTACGAGCCCTAGCTGCTTGTCAAAAAATTTCGCCCGACAATCAGCCTTTCTTCCCACCCCTCCGTGAGAGCTCTTTAAAGCGCCTGCACAAAGCATCACGACCGTCGACCCCAAGACACGCGTCACCAATCCGGGCCCTGTCCATCACCGGCCCACGTGTTCTGACGCTTCGTGTACCATCAAAAACCATCAATTCCGCCACGCGTCAACAATACAGTGGTCGGGCCGCCTCGGTTCCTGCCCGTCGTCGATTCGCCAGGATGACGTCTAGTCATACGACCACCATCAATTCCCGCCCAAATCCCTGCGAAATGATTACCCCCATTCGAAATTGCCCCATGTGCCGCACGTCCCAAGATTTAGTCCGGCCTCCGTCAGGGCGGCCAAAGCAAGAAGTCGGCTCTCGATCCAAGAGTGAGTCCGACCACCGTCAGTGCGGCCAAAGCAAGAGCTTCCCTCGTACCAATGCATCGTCCGATCTCCATCGGCTCGGCCGGAACAGGAATCCGCCGCCCAACTCAGTTGGATCTCAATTCCAACACTTGGCAAAGGTTCATACGAACCAAGCAACTTCGCCCCACCACTGCACCGCCGGGGCCCGTGCCAGGCTTCCCGTGCCGGGCTTCCGAGCAAACCGCCGGAGAACGTGACTCATCTCAACTCCCCTCTCCCGGATACCTCGGCAGAACGAAGTTGGGGGCAATTACGTCCCTCACAAAGCTGACGTTCTACGAGCAAACCAAGTAAGAATACAGTTCGGCACAAAACAATCACAATGTATTTACTCAAATAGCTAACCCGTACATTGGACTTTCCACACACTACAACTACACATTGTTTATAACCCTCTCACAAGAAGGTACGGCTCTGCCCAAACCCACGTTTCTAGCGGCACCGCCTCTCAACCGACCGATCTCGCATATCCTTAACCACTTGCCGAATCGCCGCCTCCTTAGCTTCTTGTAGCATCGGCACAACATGCTCGTCATGATAGCGGTGGATAGCGGCTTCGATCAGTTTGCCCTCAGCGTCCCGTTTTTCCTCCAATCGCCGCCCCGCTAGACCCATCTCCCTCTTCTCGGTCTCCAGGGCGACCTTTAGGTCCTCTATTTGCCGCCTCTGTACCCCGATCACTGCTTCCTTGCTAACAACTTCCGAGGTATGCTTCGCCCGGATATCATCCCTCTCGCGCGTTACTTCTTAGAGCTGCTTCTCAACCATCGCTTTGGACGAATCGAAATACGCAGCCCGCCCCTTCTCCACCCCGTAGGCCGCCCTAACCCTCTCCAGCTCCGCCTCCGTGTCCCTCAGCTTCGCATTGACCTCGCCAAGGTTCGCCTTCGCTACGTCTAGAGACGCCCTGGTGACGGCCGTGGAGGTACGGCCCCGCAGGGCTAACACGTTCGCGATCATCTACATAAATCTCGAATCAGCGAGACACGAATAAATAAAGCCTGTGGGCGAAGAAAAAAAGCCGGCTTACCTGCACTACGTGCCATATAGCCGAGCCACCCAACCGTTCCGCCCCCACACGAGTCAAAGACTCACGATCGCGCGGTAACACGCAATACTCCGCGAGGCGCACCGTCACTCCCGCGTCCTCGAACACCGACTCGTCGCCGCTGACTCAAAAAGGAAACTTGTGGAGACGGTCATCTGGGTACGCCTCGAACTCTTCTCGGGTCCTCTTAAAACGAATAAGGGCGCCCTCGCAAGCGGGACTCGACGACGCCCCCATTTCCCACGAAGGGATCACGTATGGCAACCTTTGAACTACAGGCTCTCGGCGAGGCGCGACCGCCGCTGGTACCCGCGGAGGGAGGGAGGGTCTGGCAAACGGCACGGGCGCGTCCCCATGAAGATCCTCGGTGGGCCCACCGGCGGAGATACCTTGCCCGACTGCCCCCCGTCCCGGGTGCGACCTCTCCCCACGGGGGGCCCCGCCCCCACATTCCCGGGATCCTGCCTCGCTAGCCACCCCCTTGCCTTTCCCGCGGGGATCAGTATCCTCCGAGATCGGGGCCCCGGCCGAACCTGACACTTCCTCCGGCTCCCTCATCGCGTCTTCGCCTACAAAAAGAAAAGAGAGACAATCAGGGCGAGCCTAGCCCAGAGTTTACAAAACTTCAAAGATACCTCGGGTCCAAAAGTCCTGGGCGAGCCGACTGCTCAGCGTTAGACTCGCCCAATGACGGCACGCCTCGGGCAGTTCCCTCAAAATCTGAGCTTTGGCAATATCCTCCCCGGTCAGCTCCACCCCTTCATTTACAAAGGGATTCTGCGCCCCCCCAATTCGACAGCAACGCCACGTCACTTGGCACCGTCACGAAGACAAACTCCCTCATCCAATCGCCGACATCTTCATGCACCTCGAGGATGAGTTCTCGCCCTCTCCTGGCGCAAACGCGATGATACATCCCCCACTTCCGAATCATGAAGAAATGCTGGAACAACGCCAAGGAGGGACTCAAGGAGCAAGCAAGGCACAAGACGACAAACCCCACTAACAAGCCCCAAGAACGGGGCGCTAAGGCAAATATCGACAGCTCCAGGAAATTCAACAAATGAAACAAGCACGGATGGATCGGAAAGCGGAGCCCCAACTCGAAGGACCGGACATAGACCCCAACCTCATTATCCCCCGGTGAACTCACCGCTTCCTCCAACCTGGGAACCCGCACCTCATAGGGTTGTCGCACAAACCGCACGCGAATCTCCCTGATGTTGATCCTATCCAACCAACGTCGGGGGGACTCAATGTCTCTCGGTACAACGGATCGCCATGACCGTCTTTCCCTGGGCCGCCGCACCCCCGGCTGCGGCGCCCTCTCGCCCGCCAACTCCTCCTCCCCCACCCGGCTACTTCCTCCAATCTCGAAATGAGAAGCCATTGATCGGAAAGGAAGGAAATTAACTGTTGTTACCTGTTGATCCCTTAAACCCGGAAGGCGATTGGAAGAAGATGACCGGCGACGGAAGTGACGAATTAGCCAGCAAGCTCCAAACGGAAATATCGAACGCCGGAGGAGAATCGGAGAAAGACAAAAACTCCCGCCGACCGCCTCCCAGACCCTTTTAGCGGTAAAGATGGCCCCCGGGCCATCTCGGCCGTCAAACTTTCGCCACGCGGTGCCCATCGAGACGTCCCCAACGCCTCGACTGGCGTGAGGATCACCTCATCCATGTGTCGCAAACTCAATCGCAGAGACGCTTCGTTTTCCTCTGCCCCCTTTTCAAATCATAATAATGACCACTAAGGCGGGAGTTCCGAAGCCGCCGCCGTAACTACCTGGTGGGTCCAAGGCTCGTATCGATGGTCCGGAGTGTCGAAGGTGGTTCGCCCCCGAGCCGAGCCGGGCTGCCACCTCAGACTCGAAGGCCGGGGGCAATTGTTACGACCTAAAGATCGTAGGAGTCCGACTCCCACCCGGATCCGCTAACGTACCCCATTAACTCACCTTTTCACAAAAGGGCCGCCGCCCCGGAAATCCGAATCCGCATGGGGACGGGCGCTCCCCGATCGCACCGCCCCGAAGTGGGTCGAACAGCTGCAGTTGTACGCCTAGGCCGGGGGTGCTGAGGTGCGCCCGGACGGCACCGATAGGCCAGCGAACTTGGGCGCGGGTATCTATCTGTGCCGGCGAGCCACAGGCCGCGACCGAAAGGGAGGCGCGGCCGGGCCGGACAACTCCCGATCCGGACGACCCGTTTGATTCTCATGCGCCCCGGTGCCAGGGATAGCATGGCCCAACCTATAGTCCGTCACCAACGACAAACGACCTAGGATAAGGGCGCGATCGACACATACGTCATCTGACCGCCTGACAAAGCACCCCCTGGCGGCTGACCCATCTGACGGTTAGTGCTTTCGGTCCTGACATCCCGACAAAAGCGCCCCTTGGCCGTTGCGCCGCCTGACAAAAGCAGGTCAGGAACTCCTGTTCCTGATGTCCTTATCCGAAGCTTCTGCTGACACCTGAGCCAACTCAGCACGCCTAGTCATCATCCGTCAGGTATAAATACCCCCTCTCCTCTTACGGAGGGGGGGGGGGGTGGAGAATTCTCTCTCATTCTATTATTCACACACGAGAGCAAAGGTCTTCCATATCTTTGTTCTCCCACCTATAGCTCGTCACGCGCGGCGGACACACCGTTAGTCCGACCGGCGTGTCTAGCCCCCATTTTAAGCCCTATTACTGACTTAGGCATCGGAGGGGCCAAGGGTTGAACCCCAACCCTGCCCTTCTGACGAGTTGTTCGTGCTGCAGGAGAGCTCGCCCCTTGACCAAAGTCAGCTTCAGCCCCCTATCGACCAACCTTCCTCAGCTACATCCGACGAGATTCGACCCCGTGAGCACCGCCAGCAACGGGTCCGACTTCTTCACCCCACTAATCACTTGTAAAACAGCCTACCTGAACCTTCTTCTCCACATAACCATCGTGCCCTTGGTTCCCCATAATACAAATTCATTGTGCGCGAGTTCCACCTCGTAACAGGGTTTGCATGCAAGTTGACAGTACCATTAATTGTTATTTTGAACAAAACCTGTCACTATTGTTAAATGAAAAGTAATTACTGCTATAAGCATTGGCAACCGAGTTCCATAGTGACCGGGAACATGTTATTTTTTTGTAACATATGCTCTCTTTTGTTGCAAGTGTAGAGACACATATGATACTTTGGGGTGGGGTAACTCAATGTCTCGAGGGCAATAAAGTAATTGGGTCATCACATCGTTCTCAATGTCACCACCTTCCAACATCGGATGGTGGGATTAAAGATTTGTGTCACTGCCTTCAGACATGTAGGCGGGGTTGTGGTTACCCGGGTGAGCGCCCCTGAGGTAAGGATGACGCCAAAAAATGAAAGAAAATGTGCCCTCGGACATGAGCCACACAATAGTTTAGGTTGCTAATATTTTGTTGACATGTTATCAATAAAAATGTGTAAATCAATATATATATATATATATATATATATATATATATATATATAGCTCTCTTGTCTACCATGCCATTAATTCATCGTGATTAGCATTTTCATTTCATTAATATTATGTTGTCAATTTCATTCCATATTCTATTATTCACCTACTAAAACATAATTAAATGACATGATTGCTTGGGAACCTACATGAGAATTTCTCACTGATAGACATTGTATTTCTTTTTCTTAATGCAATGTCAGTCAGACCCTAAGGGTGAGTTTACAGACCCCGCTACTGAGTCAGGCGAGTTCGTTGAGGGGCGAGACTTTCCAGAGGACTAGAAGGTTGTATCTCTTGTTTCTTTTGCTATGTAGTTTTATTAATTGCATGGACTTTGGTTTGTATTGGCCATATGGCCCTTTTCCTTCCAGTTGATTTTAAGACTTTTCGATTTGGTTGTAATAATTAAACCGCTACTCTGGACCTGGGGTGTAATAATTTAATTTTTATCTGTGTTGTTTTTTTAGAGAATCTGCATATTGTGTATACCCGACGCTTATCGTAGCTAAATCAAAAGAGAAAGGTAAAAAAACTCCCTCTCTTTGACTTAGCTACGAGCGGCCTTGTCCCATCTTGCTTCCTAGTATTTTGGGAAGCGAGGCGTGACATTTAGTAATTGATGAAAATCACGAACCGATGTATGTCGGGGGGCAGTGAGACCAACTACTGTGAGAAGAGCGTCAACATTTTCTGAGCTAGTAGATCGGATATACAAAGGCACACAGATAAACCGGCATGAGTTTGCATTGAATCTGGTTTGCAAAAGGCCAATAACGGATCAAAGGTTTACAAATGTGAAGATATCAGATGACGGTGATATGGAGATTCTATTTAGCTTGGATGAAGTTCAATGGTCAGTTGAAATATATGTTGAAAAAGAAGCAATAATCAACACCAGAGTGAGTGAACCACATGGCACATTTGCTTGTATGTTGGATATGGGTAATGATTCGGCTGACTTTATGTCATATTCTCCAAATCAAGTGTACCAGCCTATAGAGAAAATGACGGGAGAAGGTGACGCTCCCAGAACTTACACCTAAAAGCCACCTGGCGGTGTCATGGTCGCCAAGCGCTATATGGTTCCTAGGTGTCGATTCTGGAATCTATCTGCAAGCGGACGGTGTCAAATTATAGTATAAAAGATTATCAAATCCCACAGAGACAGTGACGGTGTATTGGGTCTCAGAATATTTCTAAATCTCAGAAAGAATTAGCAGTCGGTTGGAAGATTGTTTGTTCGATGTTGTTGGTTCAATATAAGGGAACTAGGGCCTTAGGGATCACCGCTAGGATAATCAGAGGTCGCTGTTAGGCTAAGGTTCCTACGTTGCATTGGTTTTACAGGGTTGGTCTCTCAGCTCGTACCACTCTCGTGAATTAGAGCCTCGAGGTACTTTGGTGGCTCTCATTGACGCACTGGCGGTAGCCGTCAATTTAGTGATATAGTTCATTGGTGGATCCCCTCAAAGCACGAGCCGGGCATGGTCACGAGCCTCGGTTGGATCCACTAACTCCCTAATTAAATCCTTAGGATAATCCTTAAGCTAATCAATTCCACAGACCGTGTGCATGATCTCAGTACGAATTCTCCTAGGGATTTGGCTGGATCAACCAAAGTACTCCCTTTTATTCCCAACACAACCTAAAAATCTCAGCTTTACATCTTTTTCCTAAGATCCTAGGGCTAACCCATTAACCCTAGATAAGACTATTCAGACATAGCAAATAGAACAAAGAAAGATGCGATTTTTAGATAGGAATTCATAATAGGAGTAGGGAAAGTAAGAAAGTTGAGATTTTTACGTACCGGAAGCAATTAGCACAATAGAAAATAATAAGAAAGTCAAGATCCAGAGATTCCATGCAATAACAAGTAATAAAAATGTCATCTTTACTTCGTCGGCACAATATCTCCAAAAGCTAGATCTAAAAATCTCAATTAAACTAAAACTTAACCTAAAAACTCCACGTCTTAGAAAAAGTCTGGAAAACATCTTAAATACATAGGGGATGGACCCCACAAGAAAAACTCAAAATCTGGAAGTTTGGGGCCCACTTATCGCTGGCCGCGTCGGCTGATCGACCGAGTAGGCGGATGCTCGGTCGAGTAGACACCTTGGCGTGGACTCTACTGCTTCGCTGCTTGGAATGGATACGGGCTACTCAGTCGAGTAGCCCGACTGCTCGGTCGAGTCGTTAGTGGATCTGAGCTTCTCCTCAAATTTTCGTTCTGTCTACTCGGGTCGAGTAGGTCATGATCAGTCGAGTCGTCAGGAAGTCTGGATACTTCGTCCAAAACCTCGCTCTGCCCTGCTACGGTCGAGTGGGTCCTGCTCGGTCGAGTGGGTCCTGCTCGGTCGAGTCGAATGTCTGATGGATGAAGCTAGAAGTTGGGTTGACTCAGTCGAGTCACCTCTCTGCTTGATCGAGTGGCTCGTGCACATCTCTTGGCTGAATCTGCGTGTCAGCTCGACCGGGCAGCAGAGTGCTGCTCGGGTCGAGTCGCCTGGGAAAATGGCTCGGGCCTTGGCTGTTGCTCCTTTCTCTCACTCGCTCCTCATCCTCTCCTGCTACATGCTTCCAAACCTCGATGAACTCCTGCGGAGCCTTGCCTATGACGTCCTGGACGTGCTGGATGTGTCTGTATCCCAAATCAGCTCCAAATCGCTCCAAAATCCCTGCAAGTACAAAAAACTATACGAGACTCGAATATGGTGTTAGAAGCGTGTATATGTATGAGAATATGGGATTTGGATGCGAATATGACATGAAATGAGATGAAATGATGTTATAAATAGATGGAAAACATAGACACATCAGAAGGGTGTTCGTATAACCCACAAGAGGATGCGTAAGTATAGAAATTTTTGAAGTAATAAATAAGTTTATGTTATATATATGAAGTAAATTCGATATTCTAAACATTTGAATTTTTCATATGACATTTGCAGTTGGAATGTTACAGGACAAGGAGGTCATGCAACTTACTCCACTTATATCCAAGTTCCATCTGTACCAGAGACGTTGCCCACGTAAGCAAATGTGCTTCCTAAAGATATTGACAGACCCACATATATTGGAGCATCGATGTCTATGGCGAGACAGGTGAAGGATGAAAGTGATGGCACAAATAATAATGCGCATCCTGTTGTGTGGTAGGATAGCATGCATGTTGCTGCCAATCTAAATGCAAATGATACAGACTGGATACATCAATCTGTTGTAGACAATACAAATGTGCAATTTGAAGAGCCGTTGCCAGATGGAGAGGATGATGAACAATGGGTAAACACTACAATTATGAGGAATACCCAAGAAAGGCATATGCTAGAGCCAAGGCTTCCCAGCAGTAGTGGATTTTTCAACGTCGATGATCTGTATGTTACAAAGACCGACTTGATAAAAGCAATTATTGAATGGAGCATCGAGCACAATGTCTCATTTAGACCAATCAAGACAAACAAAACTTGCTATTCCATGATACGTGGCTTGAATCATGAGGTGAATCCGCATACTCAAGATGAGGCGAGTGGGAATTGTCCTTAGAGGATTTATGCAGCGGTGGGAACAAGAACAACTGGGAGGTTCAAGATAACAAAAGTAGGTAAGGAACACACCTGCAACAATCACATGCTAAATACTGATCATAGTCAAGCCACATCATCTTTCATAAATTACAAAATTATGCCAATGGTGAAGACAAAGCTTGATATAACACCTGCAGAAATACAAGACGCCATTCACACCAAGTTACACATCAGAATATCATATCACAAAGCATGGATGGCTAGATCGAAAGCTTTAGCGAGGATATTTGGAGATTGGGAGGAGTCATACAAGAGGCTCCCACAGTACTTAGAGGCCATCAAGGAAAGCAATCCTGGAACAATGTATAAGTTACATATGAAACTATCGGGCCAAGAGTGGCACAATTTACAGGAGTGTTTTGGTCTTTTGGACCATCAATTGAAGGGTTCCAACACTGCAGGCCGGTCTTAAGTATTGATGGCACTCATTTGTATGGAAAATGTGCAAGGTACTTACTGGTGGCTACAGGCATGGATGCAAATGGGGGCCTTTTTTCGTTACCATTTGCAGTAATATCGACTGAAAATGTAGAAAATTGGAAATGATTTTGTTGCTGCATTTATGAGTTGATACCAAGTGCTCGTAGAAACCGAACGATTACCTTCATTTCTGATAGAATGAAAGGTATTCCGAGAACACTACGAGAGGAGATGGCCAGGTTCTAGACACCATAGGTATTGTCGTCGACATATTATTGCAAATTTCAAGTCGAATGGATACTGAATAGTTACATTGGAAAATCACTTATGGGGAGCTGGTAATGCATCCGACTTGCTGACATATAATGCATTTCGTGCAAATATTAGAGCAGAGTCTATTGTAGCTAATGATTGGGTTACTGCAGACTTGGGGGCAGAAACAAGTGTTTGATCTGAGCCTAGAGGGGGGTGAATAAGCTAATAAAAATATTTGCGAACACATGCAATTATTCAGCAATCACAGGAAATTATAATCAGATGCAGAGTAAGCAATCACAGAGTGTTCGGTCGTCCCAACGACCTACTCCAGACCAAAAGCAAATACTAGATTAATAATGTTACGAGTATAACTTGTAGCCAGAGCACCTCTCTACACTCACCTAGTTCCTGTACCGCACTCCCAAAGTGCTAAACAAAACTAATCCTTGTATAAGCTCTCTCTTGACTAGCTCCAACTAGTCGAGTCCCTCTTGTTTAGCACCAACTAGACAAGACTCCCAAAACGTCACAAATATGGTAAAGTTTCACCTACAGAGATCAATACACTAATACACGAATATAAAGTGTAAAGAGTTCAGAAAAGCTCAGTTCGTATTCGTGTAGTCGTCTCTGTCATTCAGCTCAAGTCAGATCAAGTCAGACAGGATGTAGTCTTTATCTCTGAAGTCCTCTCTATCACAGCAACTCAAGTTACGGCTCCCTCTCTTGGATGATGATTTCGGCCAGCAATGTTTCTCCCATTGAAGCTTGATCTCGGTCCCCTCTGACTTAATGGCACTATGTGATGGGGTCGGTAATGGATGTTGGCTAGGCTCCTTTGCGGGTCCGCAAGGCTTTGATGATACAAGGGAGCTCGGTCGGCAATGCTGCAGCTATGGGTCTTCGAGCGCAGTTGGCTGCTACTTGGTGTGGTCGGCAAGGGGGCTTGGTGCGATAGCAGATTGGGTCAGCAAGGTACAACTGCTAGGAAGATGGCTCGGTCGGAGGCAGGAGATGGCACATGTCAGTACACGGGTCGGCAGCACACTCAGCAAGGATCGGCGACACTAGATGGTGTGGGCTGCAGTGCAGTTGGCAGCTTCTTGTTGTCTGGCCTAGCAGCGGTCGGTGAGCAAATGCCTTCCACTCAAGTGTGGGTTGGCGGCGAGGAAGGCTTAATACTCGGTTGGCAATGCCCCCTTGGTGTGTGAATTCAATTTTGATGCCGATCTCTCCTCCTTTGTTGATGCATGCGTTGCTTAGATGGATCTCCTTCTTTGCAGCACCAACTTCAATATAGCTATATCTTCAAAGATGATGATGGTAATGATGTTTAGCTTTGTGAACTTGGGGATGATGGTGCTTGCGGCAATGTAGAGGAGGAAGGCTTTAACTTGTGGCAAGGAGGTATTGGTAATGGAGTTAGGTGCAAGATCCTTGCGACAATGATAGGGTAGGATGTTTTGGCCTTAGAGATGATGAGGCTTACGGCAGGGTAGGATTGAAGATGAAGCTTTGCTTTCGACTTGAAGGTTTTTGCTTGGGATTCTTGCTTGTAGCCGCAAGGGAGGAGTAGGGTTTTGACCGAGCACTTTTTGCTTTGTTGTTGCCGCGATATTCTTTTGGTAGCCTCCCAAAATTCTTCTATCATGGATGAGGGGTTTATATAGTTGTAGAGGAGAGATCTTTATGCTCAAATCAAATCCCTTAATAATAGGAATTGAAGTTTGAATTGAATGAGTAATGTGATTTGATTTGATCTCCATTGCAATTCAAATAGGATTTGGATTGGACTTGGAATTTGAATAGGATTTGAATCAATCTTAAATTGATTTGTATAAGATCCTCTCCTTATCCCTTCATCATTTGAATTAGTCCAAATTGCAAATGAATAGCCAATTCTCCATCACTTTGACTAAGTCTCCAATTGAATATTTACGTCCATGCCATTCCTGAAAAACACTTAGCACACACATCAAATCGTTCACACACGTTTGTTATCATCATACATGAAGTCATCGATCATTCTATCCAACTACACGTTCTATCCAACAATCTTTCCCTTTTGATGATGACAAACCAATATAAGATTTGAGCAATAACGATCAAGATAATATCATCGTGACAAGTGTGTGTGTGTGAAGTGTGACAATAGAGGAATCATGCAACCATGTATGACAATGATGTTCAACATATAAGCATGGCATGCTCCCCATATATTCATGCTCCCCCTTAACATACATTCACATATTCATTAAGCACAATATTCATTAATGCTCCACTTTAACAAATGATCCACTTTAACAAATGATCATTACATGTACATGCACCACATGCACCAAATCATTACATGTACATGCACTACATGCACCAAATCTTCAAATAGTCTCCCCCTTTTGTTATCATCAAAAGTGTACAACGAAGTCAATTTCATACCACATGCAAAAAGAGAGTATTATAAATTACAACACACACTTGCATGTAGTCATTCTTAGAATAAGCAAGTCAAATCCAATGAAAATTATAACAAAGAGTTCTACACCAACGTGTAAGTGTGATGATTAAACATTGAAGCACATGAGGAGAACTTTTAAGAAATTCAACCAAAACCAATCCACTTTTCCGTTAAACATGATATCTTCTAGGATTGATTTTCCCCATCTCATTAAAAATGGGTTCAATGTACCACACCCAAAACATAGCCTATAAGGACTCTTAGATGTGGGGTGGCATTGCTTGACGAGTATAACACCAATGCTAAAGTTTTACTCTTAAAGCATATGTTGGATACTCGTCTGTAGTATAGTTGCCAAGGATTGTATCCATTTTTCATACGGAGCTATTTTCATTTTTTTTATTTCAAATTTATTTCTTTTGTGCTCAATTTTTATCTAAGGCAATACACATCATATCCCTTAGATTTTCATTTATTTTCATCCTACATTCACTTTCCAACATTTCATAAAAAATGTATCCAAATGTACAACAATATTTAATATTGTGGAAGTGACCATGTATGTGTAGAAATCGAATTATTCTAATCATTGAATATGTCATGGTTATTTAGAAAGTCTAACATGTGCATGTCGACATAACAATAATGCATCAATTTCTACATGGATATGAATATCATCCATTAATATCACTTAAATGATTTAAAAGAAAGATATACATAAGCAACATTTTTTTTGTATTTTTCAATTTTTTTTATTTTTGTTTATAACGATCTAAACTTGCAAGCAAACAAACTAGCACACAAATAAAAAACTAATCATGCACACAAAAAGAATAAACACACCAAAAATGCTATGAAGGTAAACATTAAGTTCAAAGGAGAAAACGTACATTAACATTGTCGTTTGGCTAAGGAACTTCATTAAAATGTGACATACAATCCATAGTTTCTTGCCCTCTCCATCTTACCTACACAGAAGATGTTATGTGTGACCTTGGAATCCAACGATGTCCACTCATGTTAGTCATCAAACTTTTAGGAACACATACTTGCTTAAACTTTATGTTTGTGTTTTTAAATTTGCAATAATGGGAAGTTGACCAACACTACCACATGTAAAGCACTTTGCATGAAAATTTCTAACTTTTGTAGGCTCGTTGTGAATTTTCTTATAACTAAGTTTTTCAACATTTTTAGAACCATATCCTAGTCCTCGCATATTATTGCCATATATTTGGTTTCCAAAAATTATATCGAAAGTTTGTTTTCCCACACCAAATTTCTTAATGGACAATTCTAGGTTCGTGACTTTGGATTTCAAGAAAATATTTTCATTCACAAGCAAAGTGCATTTACTAATGAAAGCTTTCTTATTGTTGTCTCTTCAGTCTTTTTCACAATTTCAGTTTTCTTTTCAAAATCAACTGTTTTTCTTTAAGCTCATTTTTAGCATGCACATCTTTTTAATAAGCTCTCTAATTTCATTTTCTAGCTTAGTGACGCTTTCTTTATGCATGCTAATATCTATTAACAAAGTAGGACAAGAAAAACAATCAAATTTTTCAAGAAAGCTAGATTTTTCCTTTTTCAACAAATTAATGATAGAATTACATGCAACAAGTTTTTCTTTCTGTTCATCAATTTCTAATGACATAATGTAAGTGTCTTGTTGATGTTCATCATTAGCATTTCTAAACTTTTCTGATGTGGATTCACGTTTTTGTATAGTAGATTCTATGCTTTCAAGTTCATCTTGCATATTCCAGAAGTTGGACTTTGGTTACCTCATCAAGCTTTCCATTAAGCAAAGGGAGGAGTGTGCAGTTTCCTCCTGAGATTCATCTTCGATGTCCATATCCCACGTTATCGCTAGAGATTTTCCTTTCTTTTCCGCGAAGTTATTCTTTTCTTGTGGGTAGTTCTTCATAAAGTGTCTATGCTTTTTGCATTTAAAACACATAACATCATTAGTAGCAGTCTGCTCAGAAGATTTTTTGGCAGAATTAAATTTGTTAGAGCGAATGAACCTTTTTTGCATTTCTGATCTTTCTTGAGGAGTCTTGATGTATTTTCTGAAATTTCTCACCATAAGTGCTTGCTCCTCATCAAGATCATCATCTTCATCTTCCTTAGCTTGAAGATCTAGTGGTTTGGAAGCTTTAGTCTCTGGTTTCTCTCTTTCTTCGATGCTCTACAGCTCAAGCTCGTGTGACATTAAGTTAGCTATCAAGTCATCCACTCTCATCTTTGATAGATCTTTAGCTTCTTGAATGGCAGTGACTTTAGGATGGAACGAGCTTGGCAGCGCCCTCAAGATTTTCCTTATCTGCTTCTGACTAGAGTATGTGTCACGACCCGCTTCCCTAAAATGGAGCGAGACGTGAAAAGGTCCGCACGGGAGTGGAGCGGTGAAGCCCCAAACCCGATAAGCGTATATTTAGTATAAGCAGGTCCCTGTAATTGCAATCGGAACAACAACAATAATAATAACATGAGACAGATATAAAATACCAATCCCACAATTGTCCTCAAAGCATTCAACATCACAGAAAAGCCACCAGGCTAAAGAAAAGAGTCTAAGGGCCCAGAACAAGGCCAAACAAAAGCAACGACATAAATAAGTATAGGTGCCACGCACCGATAACAAACAATTGTTTAGCAAAAGTAAAACACCACGAAGACACTAAGACTGGTCCCCAGTGTCCGCGTACTCCCCGTCCAACGCGGGCGCAAGCTCGGCGTCCGCAAACACCTCACCCTTAGCAAGCAACTCAGGCTCAGGGTCTAACATGCGTCACCCAAAAGAGAGAGGGGCACATGTCAGCAAGTCTAAAAGACTTGGGCAAGGAAACTGAAAGTAAGGCAACTAGCAACCTAACAGTTTAGTATGCATGACATGGCAGCTACAACATGAGTGCACAATTTAAAACATGGCAAGACAATTTGTACATGAGAGCAATCATCGGGACAAGACAAGACAAGACAAGAGTAGCTACGCTACTATCTATCAATCCACATTGTTTTGCAAGTGTTTACGCCCTTCGCTGAATGGTAAAACATGTCAGACCGATCGGCACTAAACACAATTCACATTTCACGGCTGTTTTGTAGATGTTTACGCCCTTCGCTGAATGGCATAGCATTTCAGTCTGATCGGCACTAAACACTACCCCACCCCAAAGAGTTTACGCCTTACAACTGCAGTTGTTGATCAAACAGACCCCCAGTTGAATGGCCGC
>CM061132.1:134422050-134448587 GCA_030789695.1 Scilla litardierei | reverse complement strand
ACCCCTCCGCTGATGTCCATATCCTACCTCTTCCTCTTTTGCCGCCCCCTCCGCTGGCCTCCCCATCCCCCATTCTCCTAGTAAATCGTCTTCAGAGTCCTTGTCGTAGGCCACGGGGGACGGTGTCGGGTGGGAGGAGACGAGGGTAAAAGAGGAATTAGTGGTTGTGCACGTGAGCAATGGCGTAACTAGGATTATTTATTCCCTGAGCAAAAATAAAGATGATATAAATAATAATATTTAAAAATACTATTGACCTTCTACCACGCGCTTCATGTAGCAATTTCAATAATGATGAAAATTTATCACATCATAGAACATGTTTTTAGGTAATTATGCAACTAATTAAAAATAATAATCATACTTATTTTTAGGTGTTGCTTTGGAAATTATTTTTCCAGAGAAATAAGTAGCATACTTATGAGGCCAACGTAAAACTGATAATATTAACCAATAGAATATTAAAAAATTAAGATGAAAAAGGCATTCCTAATAAATGTTCTACTAGGATCAAAAATATAAACAAAGATACGAAATCTCTATTAAAGATCAACGGAAAATATCAAAAAACATTAATTCTATATTAAAATAAATGCCAAATTCAATGCAAAACCCAGTTTTCCTGTTAAAAAATTAAAATGTTGCGAATATGCCCATGAGACCCATTGGGTATCCGGCCCATCATTAAAAGCTATAAATATGAGGGTAGGGGGCTCTTAACCCCTTACACCTATTACTCTACTTTTCCCTTCACAACACGTTATCAGCACGATCACGCTCGTAGGAAAAGGCGACGACGCTCAAGGAAGGAGATCCATCAATCACTCAATTTTAAGAAGATCGTAATCTTCTTAACGGGGAGCGAAAAGGGCATCCTTCATCAACTGTCGTCTAGATTCCCTTGTCGAATCTAGAGGTAAATTCTCAAAACTTTTAGATCTAAACTTGCTTTTCCTGTAGATCTGCATGTTTTAAGATCAAATAGTTTGAAAACACGGTAAAAATTGCATTTTTATTTAGATCTGCATGTCTATAAACAATAAAAATCGTATTTTTAAAAGATCTGAATGTCCGAAAAATTCGTTTTACCCCCCATCTTGATCCAAATACCGCAGCCCAAAGGGCACAACGGCGGCACTTTTCTAGCGCCGCCGACGGCATGCGCGACGGCCCGCGGCCTGCAGCCGCGGTCTGCCGCTGCGACGGCCGCACCCTTTGGCGCGGCCAGCCGTCGCGACGGCGGCCGTGGGCCCCCTAGGGTTTTTCGAAACCCTAAACCTTAACGGGCCAAATTTTTAGGGGATGCCCAATAACCCTAGTGGGTTGTTTTCATGGCCCAAAAGCCTGAAAATTAGCCCATTTACACATAAATTTTTCTTTTTTATTTTTGGCCCCAAAAGCCCAAATAATTAAAGAAATTTTAATTTTGTGATCGGGTTAAAGCGAAAAAATAAAATATAAATAAAATGGATCAAAGGTAAAAAAATTTCAAAATAAATTCTTAGTACGTCACTCCCTTTTTTCTTAGATTATTTATTAATTTTATATGCATGTGATATAATTCTCTGCGTGGTTGTATATTTTTGATATATCTGCGTGGATGTGCTATTAGACTATAATTTTAGGGATCAGCCAGGTTTCTGATATCTTTACTTTTCTGCAATTTTTCTTTTAGAGAGAAATTTGTAAGTAGGGATGGCAGTAATGACCCGACCCGACCCGCCCGACCCGACCCGCCACGGTTTTGACCCGACCCGCCCCGGCCCGCAGACGGGTCGGGGCAAGCTTGGGCTTTGTATGCAACCCGGCCCACCCCGGCCCGCCCCGATAAACATTAGAGGTTCTAAAAAACCTTACTATTTTGATGTGAACCATGCGGTCTGCCCATATCATATAACTCATACTCTGTTCCAATGTTCTCCCAATTAGGCCAATTCCCAATTCCAAATTACCAATAAATCATAATTCTCCCAATTCCCAAATAAAACTTTTATTTGGGATTCATATGGATGGCAGTAATGACCTGACCCGACCGACCCGACCCGGCCCGACCCGGTTTTGGTAAGAAATTACACGACCCGCCCCGGCCCGAGACCCGTCCCGCCCCGACCTGTAGACGGGGCGGGGCAAGCTTGGGTAGTTAAATACCCGCCCCGCCCCGCAATATTGCCATTCCTATTTGTAAGTGAGGTTATACATGTAAAAAGAAGCTGAAGGACCACCAAAAGGAGCTGAAGGCGTTTGCATAAAGAAAAAGGGGCTTCTCTTTGAAGTTCCCGAGTTGTATTTACTTTTTCATGCACTTTTTGATGTAATTTCGGCCTCTGTTTTTCGGTTGGTGTCGGCTGGCTGATCCCCATAATTCTAATTTATTTTCATTGCCCATACATTAAATGTGTGGCTGTTTACTAACTCATGCTATTTTAATGTTAAAATGAAAATACATGTGTGGATGTTTATATTTTTAAATCACGTTATAAAAATGTTAAATACATGCGTGGATGTTTATTTCTTTAAATAATTCACGTTATGAAAATGTTAAATGCATGCGTGGATAACTATTTTAAATAGTTTAATAATCCATGCTATCTTTTGTTTATGTTGCTAGATTGTTAATGGCCAGACTTGCGAATGTCGATTTTTCGGTCCTGAAGGCCGATGAATCGAACTACTTGAGTTGGCAGTTGGACATGAAGTTCCACCTGTGATCTCATGGTTTCAGTCTACCACACACTGAGAAGGCAACAACAAGTACTGCTACAGCTGAAAAGGATGCTTCTAAATAAGCCCCTCACACAGAAGAAGTTTCCGATATACTTAAGGTGAAAGCCATTATTTATATCAGGAAACATTTAGACTCGACCCTGAAGGATGAGTATCTTACTGTGGAGGATCCTTATGAACTGTGGGATGCACTTGAGGAGAGGTACAGATATCAGAGGGATGTCATACTCCCCCGTGCGCAGTACGTGTGGACTCACCTTCGCATATAGGATTACAAATCCGTAGCGGAGTACAACTCAGCACTATTCCGTATCACCTCACGCCTGAAGTTGTGTGGTGAAAATGTGACTGAGAAAATGTTGTTGGAGAAGACGATCACGTCTTTTCACGAGAAGGACATGATCCTCATGCAACAGTACCGTGAGAGGAAGTTCACTAAGTACTCTGATCTACTTTCATGCCTCCTAATAGCCGAACAGAATAGAGATTGGTTGCCACTCACAACCTGCGCCCTCCTGGCTCCGCTCCATCGCCACCTCCTGCAGAGTCACACTTCCAATCTTCCCAGAAGAAGAAGATGGACAAGAAGGCTACGTTCCAAAAATGGAAAGAACAGAAGAAGCGGAAAAGGCCACTCCTCAAGCTCCTCCCCAGAACCAGAAGTTCGTGGAAAAGAAGCAAAAGTGGACGTCCAACAAAGGTGGTACTCCAAAGAAAGACTGGGAGGATAAGTGCTCTAAATGTGGAATGACTGGCCATTGGTCCAGAATCTGTTGCACTCACAAACACCTACAGGACCTCTACCAGGCAAGCCTCAAGCCCCGCTGAGACAAACCTGATGGAAAGCGCAACGTTACCAGAGACCACATGGAATCCAGAAGATTTCATGGGAGACGACACTATCTAGTCATGGACTATAAACAATTTTTATTTGCAAGCAATGTATCTTCCCTTTTTTGCAACATATCTAGTTTTTATTCCATGTCGAACTTTTGGGCATCTTTATATAAATGAAAGTATTTTTCTTTTTCGTATTATTCATTGCTTAAATGTCTTTCTTATATAGATATGGAATCAATATGCCTAGTGGACAGTGCATCGACGCACTCAATCCTTTAAAACATAGACTACTTTACAAGCATAAGTAGCTATTCTGGTCCATTGAGAACAATCTCAGGACCAGCTGATATAATCGAAGGATCAGGGGAAGCAATCATATTGCTCCCCGGTCACACACTCATCAAACTTAGAAATGCGTTATACTCCCCTAGATCAATCCAAAACCTCCTAAGTTTTATAGATATCCGTATAAACGGGTATCACTTAGAGACGGACGAGGAAAATGAAAAAGAATACTTGCAAGTAACGTCTCTTACAAATGGTACAAAAACCATTGTGGAACATTTCAAGGGACTTCCCTCGGGACTCTACCAAACAAGTATTCAATCTCCAGCAACATTAATAACGGAGCACCTGCAGTGCCCCCAAACACCAGAATTCCAACTCTGGCATAGTAGACTGGGACATCCTGGATCTGTTATGATGCACCGCATTATAAAAAGCTCAAGGGGTATAGATTTGAAGAACATGAAGATTCTCCAAAAATGTAAATTCCCATGTCCACCCTGTTACAAGGGTAAACTAACTATGAGACCATCTCCACTGAAAGTAGACTTGGAGTCTCCAAGTTTTCTGGAAAGAATCCACAGAGACATTTGTGGGCCTATACATCCATCAAGTGGTCAGTTCAGGTACTTTATGGTCTTGATAGACGCATCTACTAAGTGGTCACATGTGTGTCTACTGTCCACCCGTAAGCTAGCACTGTCTAAGCTTTTAGCTCAGATTATCAGGTTACGGGCCCACTTCCCCGACTACCAGATAAAGAAACTTCGTCTAGACAATGCGAGTGAGTTTACATCACAAGTTTTCCTAGACTATTGCCCAGCACAGGGCATTGACGTCGAACATCCTGTAGCGCATGTTCACATCCAAAACGTGTTAGCAGAATCTCTAATTAAGAGACTATAATGAATTGCTCGTCCATTATTACTTCAATCCCAGTTGTCAGTGAATGCATGGGGTCATGCAATATTGCATGCTGCATCCTTAATAAAATTAAGACCTTCTGGAGGTCAGTCATCTTCTCCTATGCAATTAGCACTTGGAGCCCCACCAATTGTCTCACACTTGAGAATATTTGGTTGTGCAGTATACGTCCCCATAGCACCACCGCGAAGGACAAAGATGGGTCCACAACGTCGCCTAGGCACTTATGTTGGGTTTGACACACCCTCCATAATTAGATTCCTAGAACCCCTTACAGGAGACGTTTTCAAGGCACGTCTAGAAGACTGTGAATTTGATGAAACATCATTTCCAAGACTAGGCTCACAAACTAAGAAGCCCGAAGCTTCAGAATGTATCACTTGGAATACAAAAACATTAAGTCACTTTGATCCGCCCACAAGCCAGTGTGAGGAGGAGATCCTGAAGATTCTCCATATCCAAAACACTGTCCATCTCTTGCCAGACAAATTTACTGACAACCAGAAGATTGTCAGATCACACGTACCTACAGCTAACACTCCAGCTAGGATTGACATACCGTAAAATGGATGCAATCCGCCTACAGCAGAAATGGTTGGACGTCTTAAAAAGAGAGGGCGACCACCGGGATCCAAGGACCAAGTCCCTCGAAAGAGTAGGACCCTTGGCAATGGTAAAACAATACCACCACAGGATGCTACTATAAGCACTGCTACCCCCATCTCTCCCAAACTCTCAAACAGAGGAAAACTCGGGAGAAAAAGAAGTTTCGATACACTATGTACTAACTGGGGAGTATTGGGACAGAAAGAGCACAATCATAGATGACACATTTGCGTGTAATATTGCCATCAACGTCGCGTACTGCAACGATGATATTGAACCACGCTCTCTGACAGAATGTCAAAGTAGAGATGATTGGCCAAAGTAGAAAGCGGCAATAGGAGTGGAGTTGGATTCACTCACAAAACACAAGGTCTTCGGACCTATTGTCCAGACACCAAAAGGTGTAAAACCTGTGGGTTATAAATGGGTATTTGTTAGAAAAAGAAATGAACAAAATGAGATCATTCGCTACAAAGCAAGACTTGTAGCGCAGGGTTTTACCCAACGTACATGGGTCGATTTTGAAGCCATATACTCCCCGGTCATGGACGCGATCACCTTCCGATTCCTCATTGGCTTGACAGCTCAAGAGGGTTTAGATATGCAGCTTATGGACGTCGTGACTGCATACATATATGGCAATTTAGACCGAGACATCTTTATAAGATTGCCTGACGGTTGTTCTTTGCCTGCAGCACTAAAAGAGAGACAACATGACATCTACTCAGGAAACTGCAAAGATCATTATATGGTCTAAAACAATCTGGAAGGATGTGGTATAATAGACTGAGCGACTTCTGTAATGCCCTAATAGCTACTGCACAAGTACTAGAGGGGGGGGTGAATAGTACTTTAAAATAATTAAGAAGATAATTCCTAATTATCTTGCAAACTCAACCAACAATGCAGAAATGAAAATATTGACAATAAAGAAATACAATCGCAAACAAACGAATTAACGGGTTCGGATCCACCCAAGTCTCCATGACTTGTTCCTGGTGATCCTACGTCCCAAACACCCGGATCCCCTCCGGATACTTGAGTTAGAAACCTCTAACTCAAATTTGCACTACGAAATACTTGTAGAAAACCTCTACAAGATCAAATCATACACAAATGATAATGTGACTCCCACAAACCGGGATCATACACAACTCTCACAACCGAGAGTAAAACTTGCAATATCAAAGTAAATTGAAATATGAAATGCTTACCACAAAACCCTATGCCTTGAGTAAAACTTACGATTTTAGGGCAAGAAGGATTTTGGGGAAGATGAAGGCACCAAACCCTAGCTCCAAGATGTTGACCAGCAATGGGAGGCTAGGAAGATGTTGGTGACCTTGGATCAAGCTCTTGGCTTGAGTGCCTCACAATCAATGTGAATCTCTCTTTGGAAATAAGAGTGAGAGAGAGATTCTTGAGAAATGAATGAGCTTGGAAATGAGAATTAATGCTTCTCTTTGATTCTCTAAACTTCAATAAATATCAGCCTTGAATGCTATGAACGAAGCCCTTCAAGTATATATAGGATAGAGGAAAGAGAGAGCAAAAATCGTGGCATTTAATGCTCCAACGACTCTATTCTTAAGCAGACTAGTCGGTCAAAGAAGGATCACTGACCGACTAGTTTCTCAACTAGTCGGTCGGTGATTCAACATGAACCGACTAACAGGTGAATAGCCAAAAGAGAAAGTTCAGACTTAAAGAACTAGTCGGTCTAAGAAGGCTTGCCAACCGACTAGTTTCACAACTAGTCGGTCGGTGAGTGTTCTTTAACCGACTAAGAGTCGAAATAGTATAGGCTGAAATCAAGCTGAACTAGTCGGTCTAAGAGCAAATTCCAACCGACTAGTTTCTCAACTAGTCGGTCGACAATTGTTCTTTGACCGACTAACGATAAACAGTAGCTCAGGCTGGAAAATGAATACACAACTAGTCGGTCTAAGAAGGATTCCAAACCGACTAGTTTAACAACTAGTCGGTTGGTGAACCTTCTTGGACCGACTAACTGTAAACAGTAAGAGAGCTGAAATTGAGAAGGCATTCTAGTCGGTTCAAGAAGGATTGCCGACCGACTAGATTGCCATCTAGTCGGTTGGTTCTTCTTCTTGAACCAACTAACATGCACAAGAAGCCGCGATAAGAAGCGTTCAGCTTTGGGAAATATTCTATGGGCTTCTAATAAGATCCTAGCTCTAATGATATGAGCGTAATGAAGATTAAAACGTAAGACCTATTCAAGGCTTAACATTCTACGAAAAGAAGCTAGAAGACAATAAATAAAACTTGACGAACCGTCTTCAAAAGCTTCAATCGAATCTTCTTGACTTCAATAATGGTCCTTGAGCTTCAACGAAGCTTCAAGCACACGATCACGCGCTTTGAGAAGTCTTGAGACGTCGTTTTTGATGTTCATAGAAATTTAGCGACGATCTCCATAACTGCGCTCACAAAGAGTTAGTTCACGATATTTATGTTTGTTCATCATCAAAACCAAATCCGGGGAATCAATACTCAACATTCTCCCCCTTTTTGGTGATGACAAACCAACATAAATAATAATAAAAAATAATGATTCAAATGAAATTTACTTACGCCCCCTGCATTGATGACACGTTAGTTCCATATTAAATAATAATCATACGCATCAAGCAGACGAGGAAAGTATAAAAAGTGAATCCAATTAATGAAATTTAGGATCTAAATCCATTTTATATCTTAACTCCTCCTGAATCTAACATATCAAATTAGATTCACGGTAAATTGCTTTGACTTATCATGTAGCACATCGTCATTATTAATTCTCTCCCCCTTTGGCATTAACGAAAAGAGCGGGAGGAGATCAACGACAATAACAATGGCGTTAAATAAAAGCACGGGAGTCGTAGAATACGACCACGGTCCAAATGACACCAAAGTAAAATACGAAGTGAATCAAAGCGTGCCAACGAGACCATAGTCGAAAAACAAAAATGAAATCATCAAAACTCAAATCAATTTCACATATTGAGTTATGAAATATACTCTCCAATATCAAAATTCTTGATGAATCAAGTGCATGGAAAATAATTCTATGTTTTCATAGAAATAATTTCTATTAAATCAAATGTAATCGTCGAGCGACGAAGTCAACATCAGAGACAAAAATATAATGTGCACAAAAGAAGTAAATGGCCACACGATGTATATATAACACATGGTACATCAAAATTATACATCTGCCAACACACATATAAGCGATCCTCAGATCGAAGCACATCATACAATATATATCACAACAGATATCGAAGTATCACAAAACATACAAAAATCCATCAAAATACATCAAAATGCATCACCACCAACTATCCTAACCCACTCTCTCACTACAAAATATATCATCCAAAGTGCACTAAGGAGAGTCCTCCAACGCAAGCTCAGGAGGCCGAGGGAGGATCTGCAGCAGCAGCAGGCTCTGTAGAAGGTGTGGTGGTCTCAGGGACGGTAGGAGTGTCAACTGATGGAAGAGTGGCAACGGGAGTGGTCTCGGGAGCACCAACAGACGAAGTATCCACCGGAGGAATGGTGGCAACAGGTGTGCTCTTGGGATCACCAGCAGAAGTAGCAGCAGCACGAGCAGACGTACCCTCGGGGGCACGAGCAGCGGATCCAACAAGCTCCTGGAGCTCAGCCTCGTCCATTTCCTCATCGTCAGAAACTGACGGAGGAACCTCAATACCAAAGTGAGTGCAGATGCGAGCAAGCATCTCCTCAGAACGAGAAACATGAGACTCCACATGTCTCAAGGAAATGGCAAACTCAGCGAGAGTAGGAGCAGGTGGAGGAACTGATGCTGAAGGAGTCATCCTCTGAACGTGACGAAGCGCCGCAAGAGACTTCTTGACGGCCGTCACATTCAGAGGAGGACCAAGAGGACGCTGGTCATCGGGAGGGAGAAGAACACCGAAGTGACGAAACACGAGAGTCAATAAGCACGGATATGGAATGTTGACTGACTTGGTGGACTTTCGAATACATTCGAAGGAGTCCATCTTATCAAGAATAATCCGTGCCCAATTGATCTCGCTCCCCATGAAAAGAGCGTAGATCAGCTTAAGAAATGGCTGGGAGGGTAAGCTAGATGAGCCGTACTTCGGAAGGAGGCACGACTTCAAGATAAGATTAAGAACCCAGGCATTTGGCTTGAAAGATTTTGAAGGGACGCCAATCATGGTGGAAGGGATGACATGAAACATTTCGGCGAGCATCGCCTGGTCAAGATCAGAAATATCATCAACAGAGATATCGGCAGGTAGAAGGTCAGAGGATGACACACCTATCAACTCCCCTAAGATTTCTGCCGTGAGGACAATAGGTGTCCCCAATACAGTCGTCTCAATGGAGTGAGTGTCGTCATACTGACTCCGGACACGATTTGCGTAGAATAGCTTGACTAGATGGGGGTACGGGTGAGGGTTCGCCTTAGGGTCATGGCGAAGATAATCGATGAGGCTGTTATGGGAAAGAAGATCGGCGAGATGTGGAAAATCGGAGAACTGAACGAAATGCTCCAATAGTAATGGACAGTGCTCAATACGGTTGTAAGCCGCAAGACACAACGGGTCATCACGACACAACGATATATCTACACCGCCCAATGGCATGGGAGCCTTCCCCTTAGACGGACGAGTGCTAGATCGAGGAGGAGGAGTAGGAGCTCTAGCGGTATGCTCGGACTCGGGAATATACTCAGTGTCGGAGTCATCGGGAGGAGAGGGTGCACGAAATGAGGCGGGAGACACAATCTGCTTCCTAGGCTTGGGCTTGGGCTGAGATGTGGCTCTAGGCTTCGCAGTCGTCGTCCTCGTCTTCTTAAGAGGAGGCGAAGAAGACGATGGATGGGTCGATTTGGCTCGGCGTTTGGGTTGAGGGGGGTCCGTAGACGGAGACTCTACGGTCATGAGAGACGGACTCAAGGGTCGGATGGGGATACGTGTCTTCGCCATAATCGAGACGAGACACGTGCAAACGCACGAAATCGACAGATAATTGAACGAAATAAACCTAGGTCGAAACCCTAGAAACGATGGAAATCGACGAAGAGACCTAGAATGAAACCCTAAACACAGAGAGAAAGTGAGAACTTTACCCTAGGTGGAGGGAGATCGACGGCTAGGGTCGGAGATGGCCGGAATACGACGGCAATCGACGGAGGAGACGAAGGGTTTCACGGGATAGAGGGTCTGAGAGAATTTTCGCACCGATTAGAAATGAATCTAATCGGTGCGGGAGTGTATAAGTCGACTTGGAAGAGGAAAAGACACAGCAGCCCCTGAGCATTTAGTCGGTCACAGTTCAAGCGCTGACCAACTAGATGACGATCTAGTCGGTCGGCCAATGAGCTTGAACCGACTAAGTGCAAACAGTAACTGAAGCCAAAATTTGAGCATGAGTTAGTCGGTCTGAGTTCATTCACTGACCGACTAGAACGCAATCTAGTCGGTCGGTCAATGAACTTGGACCAACTAAGAGAGTCCAAAAATTTGAAAATTAGAAATTTTGAGTTCTCTCCTAATCGCACTTGGACGAAACATCGAAATACTCTCATACATCATTATACTACCCCATAAAACATCGAAAATCTTAAATACGACGTTCATGAATTATTCGAGCACAAATTCCAAAAATTCAACCAAAAATCCAGAAAAATCTCAACAATTCTAGCATAAGCATATATAAACGAAATTTATTAGCATGCAAGATTATTGAACAAAATGAATCCTAAATCTCGGATTCACCCTGTAACGACTCGTAATTTTTCAAAACATTTAATTACAAATTTCATATATTTTGTAATGGTTTGTCAGGAGTTTTAAATGATTTCAAAAAAAATTCTATAAAAATATTTTAAAGCACTAGACTTATTATATTGTATTTCAGTATTTTCAGATTTCCTCAAATGCCCAAAACATTTCTGTTAAAATTCATTTTCAAAAATTGCCGTTTTGATTCGACGAATTTATTTTCTATTCAAACGTATTCAAAACATTTTCAAACTTCTACAATAGCGTCCTATGATCATTTAGGGCTCCCCATATTAATTTCATAATTTTCTGATATCATTTCAATAGAGAATCCACAAACCCGCTTTCTAAACGTTTTGGCTAAAAACTAGTATCCCCGTAGCCCAAACCCTGAAACGGACTTCGTATTCGCCATCCTCGCGACGATACGATCCCGTGGGTATGCTTTCGTAATTTTTCGGACACATTTGCTAGTAGGGACAAAATCGTAATTTCGTTACAATTTTACCGTCACCATTTACCCTAGTTAATTACTATAACTTAATTACCATTTACTTTAACCCCACATGATAAACACGTTTATA
The DNA here is from genome assembly GCA_030789695.1 of Scilla litardierei. Taxonomy (NCBI): domain Eukaryota; kingdom Viridiplantae; phylum Streptophyta; class Magnoliopsida; order Asparagales; family Asparagaceae; genus Scilla; species Scilla litardierei. The sequence goes on along the minus strand of CM061132.1, from coordinate 134,436,838 downwards.
CACTTTCCGAAAATTTCCTAAGTTAGTCAAGCCCTAACCTACCGTATTAAAAATGTTGGGTTTAGTCAACAACTCCTAACCACCCATTAAATACTAATAGTAGATATTAACCCTATAAATACCCCCACTAACCCAGTTTAAACACAGAGTTAATATTTTTTTTAAAAAAACAATCCCCAGGCCCGCTCATCTCCCCCTCGCGTTCTCTCTCTCTCTCTCTCACGATGACCCGCCGCCGCCTCCGGTGCCGCTCCGACCGCCGTTCGCCGTCCCCGCCGCTCGCCGCCGTCTTCAGCCGTCGCCGCCGCCGCACAAGACCCCGACCCCCCTCCGCCACAGCGCCCGGAGCCGCCCCGCACTGCTCCGCTCGACCGCCGCCGCTGCGCCGCCTCCGCCGTCGCCGTCCGCCCCCGGAGACCCCGCCTCCACGTCGCGCCGCCCCCTCCGCCGCAGTCGCCGCCTCCGCACGCCGAAAGCGACGCCCCCCTCCGGCGATCGAGAACGACGCAAGGAGCGTAAGTTTGCGCAATGGCAAACTTGTAAATATTAAGAAAATTCGTATTTTCGTATTATTAAATAATTATAAATAGGGATTAATGATATAAAATCAATAACTAATTATACAGGGGCCAGAAAAATGTGTGGATAGCCCCAGAAAATCAGAAACGACATTTCGGAGCCATTGGCGCTGGTCTCACCTCGACCAGAAGCCTACTTTTTTGGAATGATTTTTCGAACCTAAAGATTAAATAGGTTTAATTCATTCTAAAAATCGTAACTCGCTGGTTTTACCTACACTAATATTTGATAAAATTATATGTGACAATAGACTTCGAGACGGTCATTTTGACTACTCATTCATGTAATTCCGATTTGTATTGCTTCCGTAAGAAATTACGAAAGATACACGTTCCTTAAGTTTTTAGGATTTTTAAGCTATTTCTAAGTTTCTGAAAATTATAAGAAATTACAGAAGCTTCTGAAAATTCTTCCCTCTTGCAGTAAAATCAAAATAATTATTTTAGGTTCATATAAAAAATTAAATATTTTCCGACACCGTTTTAACAAGTTTGAAAATCAAACTGACCTAATTATTAAATAGGAAAAGTTGGGGTTTCTAACTAAGTAATCTGTGTTGCAGGTACGGACTCTGGTGTACCAACTTCAGAGGAAGCACTAGATCCTCTTCCAGCTTACTACGACGGTGTTGATTTTGGTAAGTCACGACAGGTTCTAAATTTAGAAATCTAGTCCGCTGTGCTTGTACGAACTTGTAGCACCGCACTACTACGTGCTCGAAGCACGGAAGCATACGACACTTTCTTGTGTTTGACTTGTCTTTGTCCTTTGTACTTGGCACAGTCTGCTTGGAACGTCCCGTGGAACAATCATGTAAAGAACTTGTACTCGACACGTCACCGGGGATTTGGGGTAACTCATAGTTTGCGAGAGTACGGGAGTGACTAGAGTTCGATCTTCCTGTCCTGTCGCCTGCGTTTCGGCGCCCTGTCCTGCTGCCTGCGTTTCGGCAAACCATACTGCTGTCTGGGTTCCGGCATTCGTCTGGGTAGCACCCAGGCAAGAGACGAACTGAACGGTCACATATTGTACTCTCCGACTTGAGTCACGTAGTTTTAGTGAAGCTTGCACAGTTACTTCTTTACAGTCATGCACTTTACTTTCTGCACTTGTACAGACACTACACCGTACTTTACTTTACCTCTGCTTGTCATACTTGTACAATACTCCTTTTCTTTGTTTAGAATCTTTGTGACTTACCTTCGGTTCCACTTGTGGCACCGACAGACGAAGATCTGGTTGAGGAGATTACTCCAGAGTATGAGGAGCCTGTGTACGACCCGGAGGCCGCGGAGTTTTAGTTACTTTTCTGTCGGAGTGTGTATTGTACTATGTATTTCCTTTTCTGCATTTCCTTTCAGTATTTCCTTTCATGTATTGGTGTGAGAGAGTGTTGGTTGTTGTTGTACTTTAATTTGGACTGTAATAATGTCTGTAAGCTGGTTTGAGTGTTGTTGGTACATCTCTGCGTTGTGACTATGCTGATTTCACTGGTAAACTGCGGAACCTGCAAATAAACCAAATAAGTAACGGACCCCCGAGAGCGGGTCGTTACAAGTTTGGTGGCCCATGCAGGTCCGTGCAAAATACCTCATGAACAGTATAGTAAAACCAGGATGTATCGTATACGATACTCAACTAAGCTGACATTTCTATGGATGCAGGTTTGACACTCAAAAGACGGACGGGATCATCTCGGAGAGCCCAATGGAGTTGACCTATCTGGCCTTAATAAAAAGTCATTAACAAAAACAAAATTTTGATAAGATTAATTAGTTGTTTTAAATAAAAAAAGAAATCCATTTGTATCGGTGGCACTCATATGAATGATGATCTTCCTTCAATGGACCGTGATACCGGTCAATGTGCTTGGCTAAAGTCTGTTGGATCAACCTAGCTAGACTGGGCACAAGTGATCCTAGCTTAGTCACTTCCCTGGCCGTGTCCGCTGGACCGCAAGGACGTGAATCATGATTATGTGACGTCATCGATCTTATTCACTATCAACCTCTATTCAAGCTTGATGACATTTTCATTTGACATTCTTGGAATCTTTCTCCTTAAACATATACATGTTCTTACTAAACATTATGAACAGGTCTTTCGTATTTGGCGCTCGAGAAATGGACGGAAACACCTCAAAGACCCCCAATGGAGCCTATCAGCCAGAAGCCAACAACCCGACCGACAACGGGCCAACTCCCACAGTGCATCAGATCTCGGATCTGGCATTGCGAGAAATGGTCGAAGCTATCAAAGGCGAATATCACCCTACGGGAGGCATCCGACAATTTCGCTCCCTCCACCCGAAGACCTGGAACGGAGAAGATGGCCCGATGAAGGCCGATGAATGGCTAGAAAGTACTGAAGAGAACTTGAGAGCCGCCCAGATCGGGAGGCATGCCTTGGTGGATACTGCCAGGTCCCAACTAACGGATGGGGCCAGAGTCTGGTGGGGCTCTGCAGAAAAGCGTCTCCAACGACCGATTGAATGGGAGACATTCACGGAACTTTTCCGCACCCAATATTTCTCTCCTGAGGCCCAGATGGAACTTGAGGCGCAATTTGTTGGGTTGAAGCAAGGTTCCATGACGGTGGAACAATAAGACGCCCAGTTCACCATGCTGAGCCGCTTTGCTCCTGAGTTGGTTGCCACTCCAATAGCCCAGGCTCGACGCTTCAAGCAGGGTCTCAACATAGAGATCCGTCGGAATTTAGTTGGACGTACATTATCTACCCACACCAAAGTTCTAGCTGCTGCTCGTGAACATAAGTTTGTGGAGAGGGAAGAAAGGCGTGGGTTGGCTGCCCCTCACAGAAGACAACCAGCTCCAACCCCTGCTGCTGGACCTAGCCGACGACCCCCGCCTAATCAGATGTATCGGCCCATTCAACAGACGCAGTTCAAGAGGCAGGGCCCACCACCACCACCTCGCCTAACATGTCATCATTGCGGGAAACCAGGGCACCTCCGCTCAGAATGCCGAACTTTTCTAAACCTCTGTCTGATCTGTGGATCAAAGGACCATGTTGCAAGGGACTGTCCTGAGAGGAAGTCTCAGCTACCTAACCCTGCTCCGGCCCACGCCCCTGCCAGGAATGTACCACCACGTCCACCACCACCTGCTCAGCAACGTCAGCCACTCCCTCCCCAGCAACAGGTATACCAGCAAGCTCGCCCACAGGCGCCACCTCCAAGGCGCCAAGCCTATACCATGACAGTAGAGGAGGCCGAGGCAACAGACCAAGTGATCACATGTATGAGATTTCCGTTCACTCAGCTACCCACTATACTGTTTAGGGATCGTGAGCTTAGATGTGACTCTCATTACCGTAGGTATCGTCTTAGTAGCCGGTAAGCCTGCCCTCACACTGTTCGACTCAGGAGCTACACATTGCTTCATGGCAAGTCGATTCGTCCAAACACACGACGTCTCTGTAGAACCTCTTGTAATGCCCTACAAGCTACTGCACAAGTACTAGAGGGGGGTGAATAGTACTTTAAAAATAACAAGGAGTATAATTCATAATTATAATGCAAACAACTACCAAATCAATTTGCGGAAGCTTAAATTGAATGACAACAACAAAATTAACAATGCTAACAAGAGATGTTACTGGGTTCGGATCCACCCAAGTCTCCCCGACTTGTTCCCGGTGATCTTACGTCCCAACCACCCAGATCCCCTCCGGATACTTGAGTTAGAAACCCTAACTCAAGATTTCCACTATGAAATACTTGTGAAAATCCTCCACTAGTCAAATCATACAAAATGTAATATGTGACTCCCACAACCCGGGATCACAACCACACTCTCACAACTGAGAGTGAAACTTACAAATCAATTATGAAATGAAATAAGAAAACTTCTTACCGAACAAAATACCTATGCCTTGAGTATTGCTTACGAATTAGGGCAAGGATGATTTTGAGGAAGAAGTGTCACCAAACCCTAGCTCCAAGATGTAGATCATCGATGGAGAGCTTTGGGGATGTTGGTGACCTAGAATCAAGCACTTGGCTTGGAAGGCTTCACACTCAATGAATCTCTCTTTGGAAGTAAGAGTGAGGAGAGATTATTGAATGGAATGAATGAGCTTTGAATGAGCTTGGAATGAATTCTCTTGATCTCTAAACTTGCAATAATATCAGCCTTGGTAGCAATGAATGCAGCCCATCAAGTATATATAGGATAGAGGAGAGAGAGAAAGAAATTCGAGTCATTAAATGCTCCAACGGCTCTTTTCTGAACCCAACTAGTCGGTCAAAGAACAACCACCGACCGACTAGTTCATCAACTAGTCGGTCGGTCAATTAACGTAAACCGACTAATGAGTAAACTGAGAAAAGATCAAAGTACAGACTAAGGAACTAGTCGGTCTAAGAAGAGTAGCTGATCGACTAGTTTCACAACTAGTCGGTCGGTTACTCAACGTGGACCGACTAACAGATAAAACTGAAGTCTGAGAAGAATTGGACTTAGTCGGTCCAAGAACAAATGTTGACCGACTAATTCACCAACTAGTCGGTCACCAAATGAACATAGACCGACTAACAATAAACAGTAAGTATGGTGAAAAATTTGGCATGTACAGTAAACTAAACTAGTCGGTCTAAGAAGGAAAGTTGACCGACTAGTTCATCAACTAGTCGGTCGATCAAAGAACACAGACCGACTAATGATAAACAGTAGCTTAGGTTCATATGTGCAAGTTCAGGGAAAGCTCAACTAGTCGGTCACAGAAGCATCACTGACCGACTAGTTCACAAACTAGTCGGTCGGTGAGTCAACTTAGACCGACTAACTGTAAACAGTAAAGAGCTAAGAATTAACTGACAGAAACTAGTCGGTCCAAGAAGCTTGGCTGACCGACTAGATCACCATCTAGTCGGTCAGTTCTTCTTCTTGAACCAACTAACATGCACAAGAAGTCGCGAATCGAAGCGCGATGCTTCGGGAAGGATTGTTTGGACTTCTACTAAGATCCTAGAGCTAAGATATGAGCGTTATGAAGAATTAAAACGTAAGACCTACTCAAGGCTTAACATTCTACGAAAGAAGCTTAAAGACTATAAATTAAACTTGACGATACCGTCTTCAAAAGCTTCAATCGAATCTTCATGAATTCTAAATAGGTCCATAAGCTTCAACGAAGCTTTTAGGCATACGATCACGTGCTTTGAGAAGTCTTGAGACGTCGTAATTGATATTCATGTGAATTTGGCGACGATCTCCATTACTGCGCTCACAAAGTGTTAGTTCATATTATATTTATGTTTGTTCATCATCCAAAACCAAATCCGGGGAGTCCAATATCCAACATTCTCCCCCTTTTTGGTGATGACAAACCAACATAAATAATAATCAAAAATAATAATTCAAATGAAATTTACTTACTCCCCCTGCATTGATGACACGTTAATTCCAATATAAACAAAAATAATACACATCAAGCAGACGAGTGAAGTATATTAAATGATAATCGATTATTGAATTATTGAAATACCAAACGTAGGTTATTGAAATATCGGATTTGAAAATCCATTTATATATCTTAACTCCCCCTGAATCTAACACATTAAGTTAGATTCTTGGAGAAATGCTTTAAATTTTCATTTGGCACATCGTTATTATTATATCTCTCCCCCTTTGGCATAAGCAAAAAGAGCGGGAGGATAACAACGACAACAACAATGGCCTCAAATTAAAAAGCACGGGAGTCGTAGAATACGACGAAGGTTCAAGTGACACCAAAGAAATATGAATAAAATCAAGGCGTGTCAATGAAACCAAAATCGAAAATCGTAAAACGAAATCATCAAAACTCAAATCAATATTACGGATTGAGTTATGGAATATACTCTCCAATATCAACATTCTTGGTTAATTTAGTGCATGGAAAACAATTCTATGTTGCCATAGAAGAAATTTCTATAAAACCAAGTTATTGTCGTCGAGCGATGTTACCAAAATCAGACATCAGAGACATAAAGAATTATAAATTGCACAATAGAATAAGATGTCAACTGCGATGTATATATATATATATAAAGTATGAAGCAGAGTACATCACCGACATACAAAACATCGATCGACTGATCGGTGCACAAAAAATATATCATCATATCACAGATATCGGAGTGTCAATAAAAATACATCATCATCAAAAGACATCCAAATACATCATCAAAAATATCAAAAAGACATCAAAATGACCCAAAATACATAGCCACCCACACTATCCTACCCAACATCTCTCACAACAAGATATATCATCCAATGAGTATCGGGAGAGGCCTCGAAGACACTCAAGAGGCCGCGGGAGGATCAGAAGCAACTGCAGGCTCAGCAGAAGCAGAGGAGGTGACTGGATCAGCAGGAACGACGGCAGAAGTGGCAACCTCTGGAGTAGCAACCGTAGTGGCCTCAGGAGCACCAGTCGGAGTATCCACCACAGGAGTGGCGGCAACAGGTGTGCTCTCGGGGGCACCAGCAGACGAAGCAGCAATAGCATCACTGGAAGTGGTAGCACCAGCAGCAGTAGTACCAGCAGAAGTGCCCTCGGGGGCACGAGTCGAAGCACGACAAAGCTCCTCAACGTCCTCCTCAGCCAACTCATCTAACTCCTCATCCTCAGAAACGGAAGGAGGAAGCTCAACACCCATCAGACGAGCCATACTGTAAACTACCTCCTCGGTACGAGCCAAGCGAGACTCGTGACGACGAAGTAACCGTACGACATCATCCAGGGTGGCAGAGGGAGCAGCAGAGGCACTGGCAGAGGCAGGGGCAGACGCTGAAGGTGTCGTCCTCTGAACGTGACGAAGCGCCGCAAGAGATTTCTTGACGGCCGTCGCGTTCAGGGGAGGACCAAGGGGACGCTCATCGTCACGAGGCAACGTGACACGGAAGTGACGAAACACGAAGGTCAACAAGCAAGGAAATGGGATATGAGCCGATTAGAGGACTTGCGAATACACTCGAAAGAATCAATCTTATCGAGTATAATGCGAGCCCAATTAATCGAGCTCCCCATGAAGATAGCATAGATAAGCTTCAGAAAGGGCGGGGACGGTAAAGATGAGGAGCCGTACTTGGGAAGCGAGCACGACTTCAGAATCAAGTTTAGGACCCATGCATTCGGCTTGAAAGATTTAGATGGCACGCCAATCATGGCAGGAGGGATCTGATGGAAAATCTCTGAAAGGATGGTCTGATCAAGAGAAGAAATATCGTCAACAGAGATATCAGAGGGGAGGAGGCCAGACGAAGAGATACCCAGAATCTCTCCTAAGATTTCCGCTGTGAGGACTATAGGGGTCCCCAAAACGGTCGTCTCAACAGAGTGGGTCTGATCGTACTGACCCCGGATCCTATTCGCATAGAAAAGCTTTACTAATCTAGGGTAGGGGTGAGGATTCGCCTTCGGGTCATATCGAAGGTAATCGAGGAGACCCGACGACGAGAGAAGATCAGCTAACCCTAGGAAATCGCTAAACTGGACGAAATGCTCCAGAAGCAGCGGGCAATGTTCGATACGGTTGTACGCCGCGAGACACATAGGGTCGTCGCGACACAACGAAATATCGACACCGCCCACCGGCATCGGAGCCTTTCCCTTAGGCTTACAGGTAGACATACGAGGGTGGGTGCTAGACTCGGGATGGATAGGAGGAGTGGGTTCCCTATGAGTCTCTGTCTCGGGGTTATACTCCGTATCAGAATCGGTAGGAGTATGGAATGAAGAACGAGAGGCAAGATTTTTGGTCTTGGGCTTAGGCTTGGGCTTGGGTTGACCTCTAGGCTTGGCGGTCGTCGTCCTCTTCTTCTTGAGAGGAGGCGAAGACGATGAAGATTGGGTGGTCTTGGCTCGACGTTTCGGAGGGGTTGGAAGCTCGGGATCCGAAGGGTTTTGTTCTACGGTCATCGGCGAGGGGCTAGACGGATTGATCGGGATACGTGTTCTTGCCATAGTCTCGGCACAACACGACACAAGAGATCAAACAAAAGAACCCTAGCCGAAAAAAATTAAACCCTAGATACCCTAGAAACCGAGCTAACCTTAGCACTAGGAATGGAAAACTAACCCTAGATAGGAGAGGGAGGAGAGAGGGTTACCCTAGGAGGAAGAACGGCGGCCGGCGACGGCGGAGGAGGTCGGAAAGTGGCCGGAAGTCGAAAAGACAGCGAGGGGTCGGGGGGTTTTGATCTGAGGGAGAAACGTTTTGATCGACTGGAATGAAAACAAACCGACTAAAGTGAGTTTAAGTCGGTCGAGAGTTCAAAAGACCAAACAGTCCCTGGCACAACTAGTCGGTCACAGTTCAAGCACTGACCGACTAGATCACGATCTAGTCGGTCGGTCAATGAGCTTGAACCGACTAGTTGTAAACAGTGGCTGAATCCAAGATTTACTGACAAGATTTAGTCGGTCTGCGTTCATTTACTGACCGACTAGATCTTAATCTAGTCGGTCGGTCACTGAACATGAACCGACTAAAGAGTTAAAATGGAGAGGAAACTCAAAAAGCTTAAGTTAGTCGGTCTAAGTTCTTCTACTAGCCGACTAGATGAACATCTAGTCGGTTGGTGGTTGAACTGAAACCGACTAAAAGAGTCCAAAAGTTGATAATCAAGTTCTCTCCTCAATACACTTGGACGATATATCGCAAAACTCTCAATAATCATCTAAACTACCCCATTAAACATCGAAATCTTAAATACGACATTCAAAACATGAATTCGAGCAAAAATTCAAAATATCACATAAATTCTCGAAAAATCCAATAAGTCTAGCATGAACGAAATATTTCGAAATATAATACCATGCAAGATTATTGAATGAAACATGAATCCTATATCTCGGATTCACCCATAATCCCCAATTCTCGACGCAATCGCACAAAGGAGTCCTCCTTTAGGGGTTTCGTGAAAATATCGGCGATTTGCTTTTGGGTTTCAACGTACACTAAAATGATGTCCTTTTTAGCAACATGATCATCTAAAAAGTGGTGTCGGGCATCTATGTGTTTCGAACGAGAATGGTGTACCGGGTTCTTGGAAAGACATATTGCACTTTGGTTGTCAACCATGATAGGGCAAGTATCACAATTTATACCAAAGTCTTTAAGTGTGTGTCTCATCCAAAGAACTTGAGCACACGCGGCACCGGCGGCAATATATTCCGCCTCGGTGGTTGAAAGTGATACGGAATTTTGCTTCTGGGAAAACCAAGAGACAAGGGAATTTCCTATAAAATGGCAAGTGCCACTAGTACTTTTCCTGTCGGATTTGCATCCCGCATAATCGGCATCACTATATGAGATTAACTCATACGTGCTAGATTTTGGATAAAGTAATCCAAAATCAAGTGTATAACTTATATAACGGAAAATACGTTTTACCGCTACTAAGTGAGACTCCTTAGGTTGAGACTGATAACGAGCACATATGCATACGGCAAACATGATATCGGACCTACTTGCGGTAAGGTAAAGTAAACTACCTATCATACCTCGATATAGACGAATGTCTACATCCTTACCGCCCGTATCCTTGTCAAGATGCGTAGTCGTGCTCATTGGAGTCTTTTTCCCGGAGGCACTCTCCATTCCAAATCGCTTAAGCAACTCCACCGTATACTTCGTTTGGTGGATGAAGATTGCATCGTCCATTTGGTGAATTTGGAGACCTAAGAAATATTTGAGCTCACCCATGTGGCTCATCTCAAATTGTTCCTTAATAACATTAGAAAACTCTTCGCAAAGAGCAAAGTTAGTAGCACCGAAAATGATATCATCAACATAAATTTGAACTAAAATTATATCATTATTCGAATGCTTAACAAAAAGTGTAGAATCGGCTTCTCCCATTTTAAAATTCAAATCCAAAAGAAAATTCTTTAGGCGATCATACCAAGCTCGAGGAGCTTGTCTTAAGCCGTAAAGCGCTTTCTTTAGTTTAAAAACATGATTTGGAAATTTTTCATTTATGAAGCCCGGAGGTTGAGAAACGTAAACTTCCTCAACGACATCTCCGTTTAAAAATGCACTTTTAACATCCATTTGAAATAATTTAAAATCCTTATGGCATGCAAAAGACAATAATAATCTAATTGATTCTAATCTAGCTACCGGAGCGAAGGATTCTTCGAAATCAATACCTTCCTCTTGTCGATAGCCTTGAGCAACTAACCGAGCTTTGTTCCGGACGACGACTTGGTTTTCGTCGGTTTTGTTCTTGAAGATCCACTTTGTCCCTATGACGGTGTGGTTCTTCGATGGCAATGGAACAAGCTCCCAAACTTCATTCCTCTCGAATTGAATGAGCTCCTCCTCCATGGCTAAGATCCAAGCGCTATCTTCGCATGCTTCATTAACATTCTTTGGCTCTATCGAGGAGGCAAAGGCACAATGAGCGAAGTAGTTCACTTGCGATCTCGTCTTGACACTATCATAGATATTGCCAATGACTTGCTCATGAGGATGGTCACGAACGGTATGAAGCCGTTTGGGAATACCTTGGTCACTAGGAACATTCTCAACAACTTCATTAGTTGGGTTAGTCTCAATAGAATCAATAGAATTATTGGACTTAGAATTATCAAACGAATCACATAAAACATCCATAGAATCATTATCATTTGAAATTCTAGTTGGAACAAATCCTTCATTAAAAGAGACATGAAGCGACTCCTCGATCGTTGAGGTTCATTTGTTGAATATCCGGTAGGCTTTGCTACGCGAAGAATATCCAACAAAAATCCCCTCATCGGATCTTGGATCGAATTTGTCCAAACTACCATACGTGTTCTTAATAAAACATTTCGAACCAAAAACACGAAAATGTTTAACTTGAGGCAACCTACCAAACAACAATTCATAACAAGTTTGTTTAGTGCCGGGCCTCAAAAGTATTCTATTAAACACATAGCAAGTGGTGTGTACCGCTTCCGCCCAAAATTGATGGCCAAGTTGGCTATCATCAAGCATAGTGCGAGCACACTCCACTAGCGTCCTATTCTTTCTCTCAACTACACCATTTTGAGGAGGTGCACGAGGGAAAGAGAAGGTGTGAGTAATACCAACTTCATCACAAAATGTCTCAAAAGACTCATTCTCAAATTCACCTCCATGATCACTACGAATAGTGACAATGGTGGTTCCTAAGAGATTTTGTACTTTCTTAACAAAAATTGTGAAGTTTTCAAAAGCTTCATTTTTATTACATAATGAAAATACACATGTAAATCTCGAATAGTCATCTACGATGACAAGTCCATATCTTGCATTTCCTAAGGAAGCAACTCTAGTTGGCCCAAATAAGTCTAGATGTAATAGCTCTAGTGGCCGTTTAGTAGAAATGCTTTTCTTAGGTTTAAATGAAGATTTAGGAAGCTTGCCACGTTGACAACAATCACAAAAAATTTTCTTTTCAAAAACAAGCTTCGGAAAACCTTTAATGGAATTTAATTTTGAAAGCTTATAAAGTGTTCCAAAGTTCACATGTCCAAAGCGTCGATGCCATAAGTGTTGTTCACTTGTGTTGGCAACGAGACATTGTTCATAAGACTTAGGAAGATCCAAAATATAAATATCTTTATGACGAGTACCGGAAAATAATAATTTATCATTATCTTTTCTTAAAATATGACACAATCCTTTCGCAAAGCTAACTTTGTAACCTTTGTCACAAAGTTGGCTTATTGAAATAAGATTATGATTTAAGCCATTAACAAGATAAACATCACTAATTAAGGGCTTAGATGGGTTACCCACTTTACCAACACCTATGATGGTTCCGCTCTCGTTGCCTCCAAATACGACGCGGTTTCCATTTGCTATGGGAACCACTCCGGAGAGCAAACTAGCGTCACCCGTCATGTGTTTTGAACACCCGCTATCGAGTATCCAATTTCCCTTGGAGCTAAATTTAAATTTGTTGCTCCTTTTCTTTTTCTTTTCCTTGAGTACCTAAAGATAGAGAATTTCATATCATGGTACCCAAGGTCATTGGGTCCAAAAGATTAGACCTTTGGAAGCCAAGTCCAATTGGACTTAGACTTCCCCACATAATTTCTACTATGCACAACATCCGAAAAATAAGCATTCATATACATTTGTTTTTCGTCCATGCTTGTGTCCTTTGGGCTCCAAATTGTGAAAATCTTGGGAGCCCTCATCCTATTGGGTGCATGCATGCGACGTTGATTTCTACGTGATGCATGTTGTGGATAGGCATAAGGAACATGATGGAATGGTGCACGACGAGAATTATTCATATGATGTTGTGGGTGAACATATGCATGTGTGGGAACACGTGCGTGAGGGTGTCTCACATGGTGTGCACGTGCCCGAGAATGTGTTGCATAAAAATCATCATATGTGTGAGTCGGTGGAGTAGGACGTGTGTTCCTACGTGGCATGGTATTGGTGTACATATAAGCATGCCCCTTCTTTGGAGGTCCACCCAAAGTGGGTTTCTTTCCGAAAGAGGGTGTGGACGAGGTGGAAGCACCATTGGTAGATGAACTACCAATAGAGTGTTTGCTACCACTCGTAGAGTCACCGGAAGTTGGCCTAACAAAAGTAGTGGCCGATTTGGATGGACATCCCATCGTATACCCCAAACCAATGTGGTGATTGGCCGGAAGTAAGTCACTTAGGATTTTATCCAAATGGTCCTTACCCTTATTGAATCTATTAATTCGGCCTAATGTGTTCTCATATTTCTCTTTGAGAGAACGCATAGAAGTATCCAAGTTGGATACTTGCGATGTGAGCACATAAACACGAGATTTAAGATTCTCGTTCTCAATACTCAAAGTCGAGTTTTGAGAAGTTAAATCCGCTATCCTATGTTCTTCCGGATCATCAATGCTAACATGTTCAAGTTTAGATTTGAGATTAGTAATCTCATTTCTTAACTCTTCAACAACGGTGTCGTTGTTGGTGATGATAGTCTTAGGCGAGGTTTGAATGCTAGCTAGGTCATCTTTTACCTTAGTATATCTATTTACTAATTTAGTGTATTTTGACCATAATTGAGAGTTAGCATTCCTAAGGTCATCCATAGTTACCTCATCGTTGCCTTCGTCATCACTATCATCGGAAGAGGAGGATCCTTGATCATGCTCCTCTCTTGCCATGAAGCACATGTGCGCTTGCTCCACTTGCTCATCGTCCGACTCTCCGCTTGAAGAATCCTCGGAGTCGGTGAATGTTGCTCTGACAAGTCCCTTCTTGTTTCCTTTCTTGTACTTCTTGGACTTATCGAATTTAGGCGCCTTCCACTTCTCCTTTTGCTTGTTGAGAGGACACTCCGCTTTCATGTGTCCTGGCTTATTGCACTTGAAACACAAAGGAGAGGAAGAAGCGTTAGAAGAACCAAATTTAGCTTTGTTCTTATAGTTACCTTTTCGGAAGAAACGGTTGAACTTCTTGGCCATGAGTGCCATGGACTCCAAGTCCAACTCGTTTTCCGAGTCTTCATCATCGGTTGATGTGGATGTGGATGGAGCGGCCTTGAAAGCAATGGCCTTCTTCTTTGGCTCGTCTTGCTTTAGATAGGACTTCATCTTTTCTTGCAATTTGAGCTTGCTATCCTTGCGTACCTCGTATGACATTAAAGTACCCATTAGTTGAACTACGGTGTACTTATTCATGTCATTACCTTCCTCGATGGCGAAGGTACGCTTTTCCCAAGAAGAAGGAAGTCCTTCGATAAGCTTCGAACACTTCTCCTTTTGGGTGTAGGATTTGCCGAGAGCCTCTAACTCGTTTATGATGTCGACGAAGCGAGCGTAATACTCCTTCATCTTCTCGCCCTGTTGCATATGAAACATTTCGTAATCTTTGTTTACAACTACGAGTTTAGAGTCTCTTACCCTACTTGTCCCTTCATGTAGAATGAGGAGGGAGTTCCAAATTTGATATGCACTCTTACATGTGCATATCTTATTGAAGTCCTCGGGCTCCAATGCGCATTGCAAGGCGTTCATTGCCTTGGCAATGCTTACCTCCGCGGCGACCTCCGCGGTTGTCCATTTCTCGAAGTCTTCTTCTTCGGGCTCGATGTATTCCTTCATTGTGGTCCTCCATAGAGATGCACTCCGGAGGAAAGTTTCCATCCGGCATTTCCAGTACCCGTAGTTGGTACCGTTGAAGAATGGAGGCCTCGTAGAGGAATGTCCTTCCATCACCGAAGAC
>CM061132.1:134333069-134421550 GCA_030789695.1 Scilla litardierei | reverse complement strand
CTTGTCGTTCTTCTGCTCGTGCGTCCAGAAAAACTTGGGAGAAATGTGTTTTGTCTCGCCTTTGATGTAGCCCTTCTGAAGCTGAGCAATGCATGCGGCGTTGTCTTCGAATAGGGCAGTAGGCTCCAGATCACTGGTCTTCAGGCCAGTGGATTAGAGGATGTGTTGGACGACGGAGCGTAGCCAAAAACATTCTCTGCTCGCCTCATGGATCGCGATGAGCTCTGCATGGTTGGAAGATGTAGCAGTAGTGGTTTGTTTTACCGATCTCCAAGAGATAGCAGTACCTCCGTAGGTAAATACAAAACCTGTTTGAGATTTTGCCGTGTGCGGATCAGAGAGATAACCTACATCAGCATAACCAAACAATTTGGGGGAGGCACCTCTCTGGTAGTAAAGTCCAAGATCAATGGAACCCTGAAGGTATCACAGAAGATGCTTTACTCCGTTCCAGTGGCGCTTTGTGGGCGCAGCACTGTGTCTGGCTAGTAGATTAACTGTAAACGCTATATCGGGACGCGTACAGTTAGCCAGATATAGAAGTGCTCCAATGGCACTGAGGTAGGGTACTTCAGGACCCAGTATCTCCTCCCCCTCTTCCAGTGGCCGGAAGGGGTCCTTATGTACATCTAGTGGTCTTACGACCATAGGAGTACCTAAAAGATGACATTTATCCATATGAAACTTGCGTAGAAGTTTCTTTGTATAATTAGATTGGTGTAATAGGATTCCACCTCTTATGTGTTCTATCTGTAAGCCAAGACAATACTTTGTTTTGCCTAGGTCTTTCATTTCAAAAGTATGTTTAAGGCTTTCAGATATCTCTTTGATCTCTGCAGGAGATCCTATGAGATATAAGTCATCTACATATACAGCTATGATGACAAATCCTGTTCCCGTTCTTTTGATAAAGATACACGGGCAGACTTCGTTATTCGTGAATCCTTGCTGTGCAAGAAAATCACTTAGTCTGTTATACCACATCTTGCCCGATTGTTTTAGACCATATAATGATCTATGTAGCCTTACAGAGAATACTTCCCGAGGTATCTCTTTCATCTCTGGGGGTAGATTAAACCCATCAGGAAGTCTCATATAGATATTTTTATCTACATCGCCATATAGATATGCAGTCACAACGTCCATGAGCTGCATTTCTAGGCTTTCCAGAGAAGTTAGGCTGATTAAAAATCGGAAGGTGATCGAATCCATGACCGGGGAATACGTATCTCTGTAATCAATCCCCGGTCTTTGGGAAAATCCCTGGGCTACAAGGCGTGCCTTATAGCGAACGATCACATTATTTTCATCTCTTTTTCTTATGAAACCCCACTTATATCCCACAGGTTTTACACCTACTGGTGTTTGGACTACTGGTCCAAAGACTTTGCGTTTCAAGAGTGAGTCCAGCTCTACTCTTATTGCCTCGTCCCACTTTGGCCAATCATCTCTGCGTTTACATTCCGCTAGAGATCGTGGTTCGACGTCATCGTCATATTCAGTGACGTGAACGGCAATATCGAACGCAAAATCGTCGTCGACGACTATGCTATTTCTGTCCAGTACTTCTCCAGTACGTACAAAATTTAATGATGTTTCTCCTATTGTTTCCTCTGCCGGGGAAATCAGGAGGGGAGAAGTAGCTGGTCTGAGCTCAGCATCATGTGGAGGGATAATCTTAGTATCGCCAGGAGTCTTCCTCTTTCGAGGAACTTTATATTTTGAACCTGATGGGCGTCCTCTTTTCATTTGAGGTACAACCAATTCTGCTGCCGGTGGGCTGCATCCATCTATGGGGATGTCAATCCTAGCTGGCGTATTGGCAGCAGGGACGTGTGAACGGACAATCTTCTGGTTGTCCGTGAATTTATCCGGTAAAAGATGTACTGTATTCTGGATGTGAAGGATCTTCAGGATCTCATCTTCACACAGATTAGTACGCGGATCATATAGGGACAAAGACTTCTGGTCCCAACTAATGGTCTCAGAAGCTTCTGGATTCTTAGACTGTGTGCCCAGTTTTGGAAAAAATTTCTCATTAAATTCACAGTCTGCAAAACGTGCCTTGAATGTGTCACCCGTCAGGGGTTCAAGGTATCTGATAATAGAGGGTGAATCAAACCCAATATATATACCTAGACGAAGCTGAGGACCCATTTTGGTCCTCTGCGGTGGTGCTATTGGGACATATACCGCACAACCAAACACTCTCAAATGAGAGATATCTGGAGGTGCGCCGTATGCTAGTTGCATCGGGGATAAAGTGTGACCTCCAGAGGGTCTTATCCTAATAAGTGATGCGGCATGTAAAATAGCATGCCCCCAAGCATCCACAGGCAACTGGGATTGCATAAGCAATGGACGTGCAATCCATTGGAGTCTCTTTATAAGGGACTCAGCTAATCCGTTTTGGGTGTGAACATGTGCTACAGGATGTTCAACTTCAATACCCGTTGCCCGACAATAGTCTTCGAAGACTTGTGAAGTAAATTCTCCCGCATTATCAAGACGTAGTTTCTTGATTTGGTTATCGGGGAAATGAGCACGCAACCTTATTATTTGTGCCAATAGCTTTGGAAAATCTAGGTTGCGGGTGGACAAGAGGCACACATAAGACCATTTGGTTGATGCATCAATCAGTACCATGAAGTACCGAAATGGGCCACTTGAGGGGTGAATAGGCCCGCAAATGTCACCATGAATTCTCTCAAGGAAGCCAGGAGACTCTAATCCCACTTTCAGGAGGGATGGTCTCGTTATAAGTTTTCCCTTGAAACAAGGGAGACATGGAAATTCACCATTTTGAAGAATCTTCAGGTTCTTCAATTTGTGTCCACGGGATTCAGAGATGATGCGTCGCATCATTGCTGTTCCAGGGTGACCAAGTCTATTGTGCCAGAGTTCGAACTCTGGCAAGGATTGGCACGTCTGGTGCTCAGTCATATTGGCTTCTATTGGTTGAATGTATGTTTGGTAGAGACCCGACGGGAGTCCCTTGAATCGTTCGCAGATGATCTTCCGGTCATCTTTCTGACGAGTTACATACAGATATTCAACCGTATTTTCATCTCTGGTTTCTAAGTGATATCCGTTTAAACGGAAATCTTTGAAACTTACGAGATTCCTATTTGATTTAGGAGAGAATAATGCATTTTTTATTTGAAGTCTTGTGTTATTTGGGAGCAATATAATTGCTTCACCAGATCATTCGATTATTTGGGACAGTCCTGAAATTGTGATAACAGGACCGTCATATTTATTTACGCTATTAAAATAGCAATGATCGCGAAGGATTGTGTGCGTTGAGGCACTGTCCACTAGGCACTCAGACATCATCTACATAAGCAAAAAAGAAATTTTATTTGAGCGAAAATGTAAACATTCATTCGAAAATAAAAGTTCGTACTTAAGCAAATAAAGATGAAGATACATTGAATTCTAAAAGCATAGATAAAAGATGATGCTCAATCGAGAAGGTCGTCGTTTTCGAAGTCTTTTGCAGTAAACATTGTTGGTGGCTGAACAGCCGCCAAGTTTGTATCAGGTAGAGACTTCTGGCTCGCCTGGTATAGATCCTGGAGGTGGCGAGGAGTGCGGCAGTTTCTGGACCAATGGCCAGTCATGCCGCATCTATGGCATTTATCCTCCCAGTTCTTCTTTGGAAGTGACACTTGCTCGGTGTTCTTTCGTTTCCAAGTGAAGTTTATTTTTCCCTTATTGTTTTTGTTTGTCTGGGGAGCTGTACCTCTTGGTTGCTTCATTACAGCTTTCCCTTTAGTGTTTTTAGCCTTCCTCTTGTTTTTCCACTTCTGGGGAGAAACGTGATGGGCTTCAGGGATAGGGGCAGTGCCAGCTGGACGTAAGTTATGAGTTGCAAGCAGTAAGTCTCGATTCTGCTCTGCCCTAAGTAGGCATGAGATCAGATCGGAGAATTTCATGAAATTGCGTTCACGATACTGCTGCATGAGGATTGCATCTTTCTCGTGAAACGAGGTAAATGTCTTTTCCAACATGCGTTGTTCTGTCACTTCTTCACCGCACAACTTCAGGCGTGAGGTGATGGTATGAAGTGCAGAATTGTACTCAGCCACGGACTTATAGTCCTGAAGTCTGAGGTTTTCCCACTCATAACTGGCACGCGGTAATATAACATCAATTTGATGTTTATACCGAGCTTCCAGCGCTGTCCACAGGTCCTTTGGATCCTCAACCGTTAAGTATTCGGCCTTTAAGGTCCGATCTATATGTTTCCTAATGTAGATTATGGCTTTCACCTTATCTACATCGGATACAGTGATTGTAGGGCTGCTGCTAGTTGTAGCAGAGGCTTCGGCCGCTGCTGGGGCCGAGGAAGGAGCCAAAATGGACCCAAGGAGGGCCATCGAACGCAAGTGGAACTTCAGGTCCACTCGCCAACTCAGGTAATTTGTCCCTGCAGATTTAAGGACTTCGAAATCGACGCTTGCCAATTTTGCCATTTATCTACGCAATTTAAAATGAGCATGAATTAATTAAAATTAAAAATTCATGCATAAAGAAATAAACAAGTAAAAATGCGGGGATCGGCCAGATACCCAAAAATAAACAGTCCAAAGTTCGTTTACAGTCCATAAAAGGAAAGAAAAATACAACTGCGGAAACCCAAACTGAACTGGGTCCCTATATCTCCGTCTTCATATGCTGTTGCATCGAGCTTTGGCTTACACAGTCATGAATCGACTCCTTGCGGTCCAGCGGACGCGGCCAGGGAATTGACTAAGCCAGGACCACTTGTTACCCAGTCAAGCTAGGTTGGTCCAGCAAACTTAGCCAAGCACATTGACCGACATCATGATCCATTGAAGGAGTTTTCATCAATTCTATGTGCTGTTGCATCGAGCTTTAGCTTTAAAATACAAATTTCCTCACTTACAAATTCTCTCAAAAGAAAATAAAAGTGCAAGGAAAGTAAATAGGTATACAATGGCCGATCCCGAAAAACACATTTTTACTGATTTAAACATCCACGCAGTTCTAAATATGCTACGGGCATAAAAGTAAACAACCACGCATATATCTCAAGCAAAACATATGGTAAAGGAAACTAGAAAATATAATTATCTCGTAGACCACGTGGAAACGTCATACACCGTTAGGTTAGTTGACTAACGGCAGAGCGGTCTCAGGATCTTTAAGATAGTTATATTTTGAAAAATAGAGTCCTAGTAAACCATAGATAAAAGTATGCAAGAGCGATGTTTAAATCAATTTGTCAACATGGACTATAGAAATTATTTGTGATTTTACAAAGTTTTCTCCGAGTTTAAATATGCCAATTTTATATCCCGTTAAAAAAATACAAACATTTCTCATATTTCAAATGCCGAATTTATAAATTATTTTATGGCTTCGGGCCAAAAAATAGTTTTAATTATATGGGCTTGTGGCCCATTCCGCAGTTACGCATAATCATTTGCCTCTAAATTTTGGCTTCGGGCCAAATTCATTCATAACAGATACCAAATTATTAATTTTATAACGTTCGATTCCATGTGACAGGAAGGGTAATTAAAATATCATAGGCATTTTAGAATTTTACAGTGTTTTAAAGCATTTTAAATGCAATGGGTCAAGATTGATCAGTGTGAATTTTCAATTTGCATGGCCCATAGAATGTGAATGTGAATGTGAAGGGTTTGCTATCAGCTCAGCGCATCTGTGTGTATCCGGATTTAAAATGCCCATAGAATACTAAAATGCCTATCAGGATTTAAAATGCCCATAGGATTTAAAATGCATTTTAGAATTTTCAATTTGTTGAACATGGTCATGTGGAAAAGGTCCATGGTTGAACTCATGTTGAAAGGCAGAATAAACATGTGTAAAATAAAACAAATTATTAAATTGGTATTTGTACGGTTTTGAACCAGGCACAGTGCATGTAAGAATTCAGAAACTCAATTTCCTCAAAAACTTAAGCCATTGGGTTGCAGGCTAACAACGCATATCATGCAAAACCCAACATGTTAATAAGGTAGTTTCTTTGAAGTTTTTTTTAAACATCTAATGCCATCTTGCATTTTTGACAGTCAGACAGAGCCTCCCGACGTTGAGGGGGGGGCACAGATAGACCCCACCCGACTGGGGTAAAACTATTTTGTAATTATCTACGGGATCGAAAAAGTTACCTCTAGATCAAAGATCTAGGGATGATCGTAATAAGAAAAATCTGTAGATTGAAATATCGCTCCCGATACGCCTTAAAAAATCGCCGCAACGGTTCTCCGCAAGCCGGATTGCAGCAACATTAGATTCCTTCGCGCGTAGGAGAATAATTTTTGAGGGGATATGGGAGAAGAAGCTCAAAGAATTGAGAGATAAGGTGCTGATAACGTGTTAGAGAGTAATAGGACTCAAGAGAGAAAGAGACAAGATTTCTTAGCAAAAGAATACGTCACAAAAGCTAAGAGCCATGGTGCTCTATTTATATATCTCATAGTGGGGAGGCCAAAAGCCTCTAGGAGACCAAGGGTCCCCATTACTCTAAGTAATGGGGGCCTAATGAATGGGTAATGAAGGAGGGGAGGCCAAAGGCCTCCCTCATTCATAACAAAATATTCATTCTAAAGAAAAATGAGATTATGACTTAATGAGCTTCGGTACATGATTCTAATTGAACAAGCAGTTGATTGCGCTAATATCACGATGTGTGGGCTAAGAAATCTAACCAAACTAAAATGGTTTTGAAAATATATTTGCAACTGTTGTGAGCAATGTTGACGGCTAGGAAACCCCTAGCCTCATATATATAATAAACAATATGGGTGGATACCCATTAGGCCCATTAGGCCTATCTCATAGCACTTCCCCGTATCTGTAACGACTGGTTTTCATGTATTTGGATTATTATATTATATATATGCTTTGGTGGATTTTCTCCCCTTGTGTGTGGTTTTCGTCTCCGTAGCTTTCATTTTCGATCGTTTCGTCGTGATTTTCTAGCTTCTTCCTTACAATCATCGATTTTGGAGTAAGTCATTCGTGACGGGCTTCATAACGGTCAATCTTATTGTTAGATCAAGCCTAGGAGTCTTAGGAATCGATCCCGGAGCTTCTCGCTCCATTTCGGAACTTTTTATGCACGTTAGCCGGTACAAGAAGGGGAACCGACCGACTAGATGACGATTTAGTCGGTCGGCAAACCTTCATGGACCGACTAGTGGGCTTTGTGAATTATTCAGAAGTTACTGTTTACTTTTAGTCGGTCTAAGAACAACCACCGACCGACTAGATGCTCAACTAGTCGGTCAGAACTTGCTCTCAGACCGACTAGTTTCTGTCAGTAGATTTCACCTAAGTTACTGTTTATCGTTAGTCGGTCCATGAACACTCACCGACCGACTAGGTTGCAAACTAGTCGGTCGACGGGCCTTCACAGACCAACTAATTGATTACCCAGATTTTTCCCTACTTTCGATGTTTGGTGTTAGTCGGTCACAGTTAATCGACCGACTGACTAGTTGTTAAACTAGTCGGTCAGCCACTCTTCTTTGACCGACTAATGACCC
This sequence comes from Scilla litardierei, assembly GCA_030789695.1. NCBI lineage: Eukaryota > Viridiplantae > Streptophyta > Magnoliopsida > Asparagales > Asparagaceae > Scilla > Scilla litardierei. The sequence goes on along the minus strand of CM061132.1, from coordinate 134,414,003 downwards.
CAGAAACCCGAATTTTTGGGCAGCCGCCGGCTGTGCCTATTTAAACCCCCTCAAACGTTTTCTTTTCTTATTTCATTTCTCCTGAGCCTCCTTCTTCCCCAAATCATTCTCCATCTAACCCTAGCCATCCTCCTTCATCAAGAGTCTCTCCCCCTCTCCATTTTGGCCGGCCACCACCTCTAGGTCGTCGGAAAACCCCCAAAAATCCCCAAAACCACATTCCTCTAGATTTTCCCCATCCATTCCAGATCTGAACCCTAGGTTCCCCGGAGCGTTTCTTCCGTTTCCGTGCTTGCTCGGCATCATTCTTCCGTTCCGATACGGTAATGACTCGATCTCTTAATGTTTTCATAACCCGTTGTGTTTTTGTGAAACCCTAATAAAACTAGGTTGGATGTTGTTCTAATGTTGTTTTGTCATGGCAGCGATCTCATCGCCATAGTTAGCATTCGTGTGACGGCCTCATTGATCGTCATCCTCGGTGCTAGGCAAGTGAAACTTGCCACTTAGGTTTTTGGGCCATGTCTTAGGCCATTTGCTTGTTGTAGGCGTAAAAGAGACTAGGCGACGAAATGATACTCGCCTAGGCACAATTTTAGGAACTAGCTTGACAACGAAGCTGATCCGTCATTTTCCATGTTGCACAACTACCATGTCATGTTTAATTTCCATTAACGGTACGCGAATTAATTGTCATGTCATTGCATCCTTTAAGTGTTCCCGTGATTGCGTAGCTCCGCTACACCTTGTGAAATGATTGAGGCTAGGTGCACCCCTATGCCAAATGGAATACGCTCCTGGTTTGTGATCCAGGAAACGAGCTCTTGTGCGGGGCAACCCTGGCTCATTTACTGAGCTCTTGTACAGGGACCTTGGCTTGTTTACACGTGGGTATTGGGGTAAGAGTTAAGCGGCCATTCAACTGGGAGTCTGCCTGATCAGCAACTGCAGTTGTAAGGCGTAAACTCTGGGTTCTGGGGTAGTGTTAAGCGGCCAATCAGTGTGAATGTCAAACCGTTCAGCTGTAAGGTGTAAACATCTACAAACAACGTGAAACGTGACTAGTGAAAAGATTGAGATTGTTAGTAGCTTGGCTACTCTTGACTTGTCCTGATAATTGTTCTCTTGTACTTATTGTTTCACCATGTCTTACTTGTACACTTATACCATAACTGCCATGTCATGCATACTATAACTGCTAGGTTGTTAGTTTACCTTACTTTCAGTTTCCTTGCACAAGTATTTTAGACTTGCTGACATGTGCCCCTTTACTCTTTTGGGTGACACATGTTAGATCCTGAGCCTGAGTACATTGTTGAGGACGAGGTGTTTGCTGACGCCGAGCCCGAGCCTGTGTTTGGCGAGGAGTACGTGGACACTGGGGACCAGTCCTAGTGTCTTCGTTGAGCTTTCCTCTTTTGTTTTAGACTGCTGTAGTTGTCGGTGCGTGGCACCTATACTTTGTTACGTTGTTCCTTTTGTTGGCCTTGTTCTGGGCCTTTAGACTCTTTCCTTTAGCCTGGTGGCTTTTCTGGATGTTGAACTTAATTTTCATGTTGGACAAATTCTGAGATTTGAGATTTTATTTCTGTCTCTCCTTGTGTTATTATTGTTGTTCCGTTTGTGGTTACAGGGACCTGCTTATGTTTTATTGACGCTTATCGGGTTTGGGGCTTCACAGCTCCACTCTCGTGCGGACCTTTTCACGTCTCGCCTCTATTTTAGGGAAGCGGGGCGTGACAGGTTTTGTTGGTGGCCCATGCAGGTCTCTTCTGTAACTGCGATTATCGAAATGACGATAATAATATTAGAATGTCCAATAAACTAAGTTCGACATCCGAGTCATAAGCTGAGTCTAATCTGCCTCGTTTTCTGTGTCATTAGATGGCAGGAAGGCGATTCACCCGTGGTGGTGGCAGTGGTGCGCCCCCTCATGACGAGGAGCTTGAGCGGGAACCCACCGATGGAGAGATGATGCGGATGATGCTTCAGATGATACAGGTGCAGTAGGGCGTGCTCCTGCAAGTCCAGAATGCTCCACTTGCTCGAGCTGCCCGGGCACTTCCGGATGCCCCTCGCTCCGAGCCGGGAGCAAAGCAATTTCGGGAGCTGGGTCCCGCATATTTTGATGGGTCCGAGGGTCCTCTAGCTGCCGATGAGTGGATTCGGAACATTGAGGATAACTTGAAGATGGCCAAGATCACCCCGGCTGGATGGGTTGATTTGGCGAAGAGGCAACTCAAGGATAATGCTCGGAACTGGTGGGATGCAGAAGAGAAGATGCTGGTGGAGCCGATAGCTTGGACTACCTTTAAGTCCAGGTTTGATGAGGAGTTCTTTCCGAAGGCTGCTAGGAAGGAGATGCTGCAGCGCTTCATTGATCTGAAGCAAGGGAGCTTGACGGTGGACCTGTACCACCAAGAGTTCACTAGGCTGAGTCGGTTCGCACCGAAGATGGTGCATGATGCTGATGAGAGGGCTCAGAGGTTCCTACAGGGAATTGCTTGGAGCTTCAGAGTTTTGTGTCTTCCTCTGATTTGGACTCTTATCAGAAGGTTCTGGTCGCTGCGAGGAGGCAGGAGCTGAACCTGAGTCAGAGGAGAGGACATGTTTCTGGTGCTGGGAAGAGGCATATGGAGCAGGCCAGAGCGGTGGTTAGGCCTGGTTTCAAGCCTAATCAGCCAGCTCAGTTCAAGAGGCCAGGAGGGCCTATTCAGAAGACTTGCCATTTCTGCGGCAATCCTGGCCACATCAAAGATCAGTGTAGGAAGTTTCTGGGCCAGTGTTTGGTTTGTGGTGATGCTTCTCATGTCGCGAAGGATTGTCGGCATGCGAATCAGCTGCGGAGGGCACCTGTTGCAGCACAGCCGTTGCAGCAGAGAGCTTTTGTTCCTGCTGGACGTGGAGCAGCTCTTGTTCCACAGAGGCAGGCTTTTCAGCAGGCTATTCCGCCGAGGAGGCAGGCTTTTCTGATGACCGCTGTGGAGAGCGAGGCTGTGGATGAGGTTATCACAGGTAATCCTCAATCTAGCTGTTACTTTCCTAGCTAATTTTGATCGTTGGATTATGTTGTTTGCTTGAACATGATTGTTTGCTAGACTAGGGTTTGATTGTAAATTACTTGTTAGGTGTGGTTTTGGTGTGCACATTTCCTGCACGAGCCCTCTTTGACTCTGGTGCATCGATGTGAATTATTTCTCGGAGCTTCGTGGAGAAGCATTCCTTGTCGATGTCCCCTCTTTCCAAGAGTTGGAATATCGTTACAGGGAATGGCGTGGTCTCGGTGCATCTTGGTTGCAATTCTTGCTCGTTGGTGGTCTGTGGACATGAGCTTTACGCTGATTTCATTGTCCACGACATCATCAACTATGATGCGGTCCTTGGGATGGATTGGCTTGCGAGCTTCTATGCTACGATCGACTGTCGGAGGAAGAAGGTGGTGTTCGAGATTCCCGGACATCCAGTATTTGAGTTCAGCCGAGGTAGCAGTTGGCTTGGTCCTGTCAGGTTTCGGGCCAGGCCGGTGGAGATCGTGGCTATGCAGATGGAGCTGGAAAGGCCAGCGGTTGTGCGTGACTTCGATGACGTCTTCCCCGAGGAGATGTCTGGTTTGCCACCTGATCGAGCTTTAGAATTTTCTATTGATCTTATTCCGGGAGCGCAGCCGATTTCGAAGGCGCCATATCGTATGGCACCCGCTGAGTTGGAGGAATTACGGAAGCAGCTGGATGAGCTTTTGCAGAAGGGTTATATCAATCCTAGTGTGTCTCCGTGTGGAGCACCGGTCTTGCTGGTGAAGAAGAAGGATGGTTCGCGTCGCATGTGCGTGGACTATCGGGAGTTGAATGCGGTAACCATCAAGAATAAATACCCGTTGCCTCGTATCGATGATATTTTTGATCAGCTTGGAGGTTCGAGGGTGTTTTTGAAGTTGGATCTGAGGAGTGGTTATCATCAGCTGAAGGTGAAGAAGGGAGATGTTCCGAAGACAACGTTCAGGACGAAGTATGGACACTACGAGTTTGTGGTTATGCCTTTCGGTGTAACCAATGCACCCGCAGTTTTCATGAATCTGATGAACCTGATTTTCTACGACTTTTTGGATAAGTTTGTCGTTATCTTTATTGACGACATTCTGATCTATTCTAAGTCGGAGGAGGAGCATGCCTCGCACTTGAGGACAGTGTTGGAGATTTTGAGGAAGCATCGGGTGTATGCTAAGTTTTCGAAGTGCGAGTTTTGGCTGGACAGAGTTGCTTTTCTCGGGCATGTGGTGACTGGAGATGGTATTTCAGTGTATCCCGAGAAGATCAGGGCCATCAGGGAGTGGCCTATTCCGTAGTCAGCGTCTGAGATTCGGAGTTTCCTTGGACTTGCTGATTACTATCGGCGCTTCATTTAAGGACTTTTCTCGTATTGCTGAGCCGATGACCAGATTGACGCAGAAGGATGTACCTTTTGTTTGGTCGGGTGATTGTGAGAATGCTTTTGGTGTTCTGAGGGAGAGATTGACGACTGCCCATATTCTTGTTGTGCCTGATCGCAGCGGTGGATTTGAGATCTTTTGCGATGCTTCTGGCAAGGGTCTCGGTTGTGTGTTGCATCAGCATGGGCATGTTGTGGCGTATGCTTATCGTCAGCTCAAGGTTCATGAGAAGAATTACCCGACGCATGATTTGGAGTTGGCTGCCGTTATGTTTGCTCTTAAGATTTGGAGGCACTTCCTGCTGAGTGAGAAAGTGAAGATCTTCACCGATCACAAAAGCTTGAAGTATATTTTTACTCAGAAGGAGCTCAACATGCGACATCGTCGATGGTTGGAGCTCATGGCGGATTATGAGATTGATTTGCAGTATCACCCTGGCAAGGTGAATGTGGTTCCTGATGCGCTGAGTAGGCTTCCAGCGGTGATGATTTTGACCTCGCAGTGGAGATTGCAGCAGGATTTTTGCGAGTCTGGTGTGGAGATTGTTCTTCCTGGGGAGGCTTCTTCGTTGATGTGTATGTAGATACAGTCGACGATCGTGGATCGAATCAAGGCTGGCCAGGCTGAGGATCCGAAGCTGGTGAAGATTTAGGAGCAGGTGGAAGCCGGTCTGCGGACTGACTTTTTGATTCATGAGGATGGCTTGCTGAGGTTTGGAGCCAGGTTGTGTGTGCCAGCTGGGGATATTAGAGATGAGTTGATGGTGGAGGCACACAGTTCGCCGTATTCTGTGCATCCTGGTGGGACCAAGATGTACCAGGATCTTCGTCTGAACTATTGGTGGCATGGTATGAAGAGGAGTGTGGCTCGGAGTGTAGCCAAGTGTTTGGTTTGCCAGCAAGTGAAGGCGGAGCATCAGCGTACGGCCGGGTTGTTACAACCGCTTCCGATTCCGGAGTGGAAATGGCAACACATCACTATGGATTTTGTGACTGGACTACCTCGGAGTCCGAAGCAAATGACGCGATTTGGGTGATCGTATATCGATTGACCAAATCCGCGCACTTTATTCCATTCCTAGTGGGACAGTCCACTGAGGCGCTAGCGAGGAGATATATGGAGGTAAATTCTTTTGCTCTCCGTTTTTATTTCCTTTTCCTAGTCTAGATAGTGATGTAACGTGAATCGTGCAGGAGGTCGTACGACTTCACGGAGTCCCCATGAGTATCGTGTCGGACAGAGACACGAGGTTCACATCTCAGTTCTGGTAGATCTTGCAGAAGAGTTTGAGTACGCGTCTGAGTTTCAGCACGGTGTACCATCCGCAGACGGATGGCCAGTCTGAGAGGACGATTCAGATCTTGGAGGACATGCTGAGGGCGTGCACGTTGGATTTCAAGGGTTCGTGGGAGGACCATCTACATCTGGTAGAGTTTTCTTACAACAACAGCTTCCAGGGCGCCGCTCTTTATGGGAGGAAATGTCGATCGCCATTGAGTTGGGATGACATTGGTGATCGGGAGCTGTTGGGACCTGAGATGATCGTGGAGACCGTGGATATTGTCAGGAATATTTGGGAGAGGTTGAGGATTGCTCAGGACCGTTTTAAGCATTGGGCAGATGCTAAACACCGTCCTTTGGAGTTTCAGCCGGGCGACCATGTGTTTCTGAGGATTTCCCCGAATCGTGGTGTGATTCGCTTTGGGAAGCGAGGGAAGTTGAGCCTGCGATACATTGGACCGTTTGACATTTTGGAGAGGGTTGGTGAGGTAGCTTACCGCTTAGCCTTGCCGCCATCTTTGGAGGGAGTTCACAATGTTTTCCATGTGTCGCAGCTTCGTCGATACATTAGCGATCCATCTCATGCTGTGGATTTCTCGGAGATTACCGTTCGCCCTGATATGACGTATGACCAGCAGCCAGTGCGGATTCTGGACAGGCGTCAGAAGTCACTTTGGAACAAGGTTGTCAATCTTGTGAGGGTGATGTGGCGACACGGCTCGCCTAGAGAGTCTACTTGGGAGAATGAGGATGAGATGCGAGAGCGATTCCCACTTTTGTTCCCGGACACGTGAGTGTTGGGAAATTCCGAGGACGGAATTTTTCTTAAGTTGGGGAGGATGTAACGACTGGTTTTCAAGTATTTGGATTATTATATTATATAAATGCTTTAGTGGATTTTCTCCCCTTGTGTGTGGTTTTCGTCACCGTAGCTTTCATTTTCGATCGTTTCGTCGTGATTTTCTAGCTTCTTCCTTAGAATCGTCGATTTTGGAGTAAGTCATTCGTGACGGATTTCATAACGGTCATATCTTATTGTTAGATCAAGCCTAGGAGTCTTAGGAATCGATCCCGGAGCTTCGCGCTCCCTTTCAGAACTTTTTGTGCACGTTAGCCGGTACAAGAAGGGGAACCGACCGACTAGATGACGATTTAGTCGGTCGGCAAACCTTCATGGACCGACTAGTGGGCTTTGTGAATTATTCAGAAGTTACTGTTTACTTTTATTCGGTCTAAGAACAACCACCGACCGACTAGATGCTCAACTAGTCGGTCAGAACTTGCTCTCAGACCGACTAGTTTCTGTCAGTAGATTTCACCTAAGTTACTGTTTATCGTTAGTCGGTCCATGAACACTCACCGACCGACTAGGTTGCAAACTAGTCGGTCGACGGGCCTTCACAGACCGACTAATTCATTACCCAGATTTTTTCCTACTTTCGCTGTTTGGTGTTAGTCGGTCACAGTTAATCGACCGACCGACTAGTTGTTAAACTAGTCGGTCAGCCACTCTTCTTTGACCGACTAATGACCCCAGAAACCCTAATTTTTGGGCAGCCGCCGGCTGTGCCTATTTAAACCCCCTCAAACATTTTCTTTTCTTATTTCATTTCTCCTGAGCCTCATTATTCCCCAAATCATCATCCATCTAACCCTAGCCCTTCTCCTTCATCAAGAGTCTCTCCCCCTCTCCATTTTGGCCGGCCACCACCTCTAGGTCGCCGGAAAACCCCCAAAAATCCCCAAAACCACATTCCTCCAGATTTTCCCCATCCATTCCAGGTCTAAACCCTAGGTTCCCCGGAGCGTTTCTTCCGTTGCCGTGCTTGCTCGGCATCATTCTTCCGTTCCGATACGGTAATGACTTGATCTCTTAATGTTTTCATAACCCGTTGTGTTTTTGTGAAACCCTAATAAAACTAGGTTGGATGTTGTTCTAATGTTGTTTTGCCATGGCAGCGATCTCATCGCCATAGTTAGCATTCGTGTGACGGCCTCATTGATCGTCATCCTCGGTGCTAGGCAAGTGAAACTTGCCACTTAGGGTTTTGGGCCATGTCTTAGGCCATTTGCTTGTTGTAGGCGTAAAATAGACTAGGCGACGAAATGATACTCGCCTAGGCGCAATTTTAGAAACTAGCTTGACAATGAAGCTAGATCCGTCATTTTCCATGTTGCACAACTACCATGTCATGTTTAATTTCCATTAACGGTATGCGAATTAATTGTCATGTCATTGCATCCTTTAAGTGTTCCCGTGATTGCGTAGCTCCGCTACACCTTGTGAAATGATTGAGGCTAGGTGCACCCCTATGCCAAATGGAATACGCTCCTGGTTTGTGATCTAGGAAACGAGCTCTTGTGCGGGGCAACCCTGGCTCATTTACTGAGCTCTTGTACAGGGACCTTGGCTCGTTTACACGTGGGTATTGGGGTAAGAGTTAAGCGGCCATTCAACTGGGAGTCTGCCCGATCAGTAACTACAGTTGTAAGGCGTAAACTCTGGGTTCTGGGGTAGTGTTAAGCGGTCAATCAGTGTGAATGTCAAACCGTTCAGCTGTAAGGCGTAAACATCTACAAACAACGTGAAACGTGACTAGTGAAAAGATTGAGATTGTTAGTAGCTTGGCTACTCTTGACTTGTCCTGATAATTGGTCTCTTGTACTTATTGTTTCACCATGTCTTACTTGTGCACTTATACCATAACTGCCATGTCATGCATACTATAACTGCTAGGTTGTTAGTTTACCTTACTTTCAGTTTCCTTGCACAAGTCTTTTAGACTTGCTGACATGTGCCCCTTTACTCTTTTGGGTGACACATGTTAGATCCTGAGCCTGAGTACATTGTTGAGGACGAGGTGTTTGCTGACGCCGAGCCCGAGCCTGTGTTTGGCGAGGAGTACGTGGACACTGGGGACCAGTCCTAGTGTCTTTGTTGAGCTTTCCTCTTTTGTTTTAGACTGCTGTAGTTGTCGGTGCGTGGCACCTATACTTTGTTACGTTGTTCCTTTTGTTGGCCTTATTCTGTGCCTTTAGACTCTTTCCTTTAGCCTGGTGGCTTTTCTGGATGTTGAACTTAATTTTCATGTTGGACAAATTCTGAGATTTGAGCTTTTATTTCTGTCTCTCCTTGTGTTATTATTGTTGTTCTGTTTGTGGTTACAGGGACCTGCTTATGTTTTATTGACGCTTATCGGGTTAGGGGCTTCACAGCTCCACTCTCGTGCGGACCTTTTCACGTCTCGCCTCTATTTTAGGGAAGCGGGGCGTGACAGTATCCGACCATCGTTGTATACTCGACATATGAATACTGCAGGATCAATAGTGCTAATGAGTATCATAAGGGGTGGATACTTCCAGATCCTAAGTTAGAGATAATTGCCTCATTAAAACCTTTAGATATGGAAAACCCAGTGGAAAAAACCAATATCCAAGGGAAAAGAATACAGTTTTCCATAACTTCCCCTGATTGGTGGAAGTATTTAGGGGTGGATACTTCTGGATCCAGAGTCAATAGGTTGTCTCGTTAAAATCTTTAGCTATGAAAAACCCAGTAGGATAAACCAATAACCAAGGTAAAAGAGTACAACACTACATTTAACTCCCCCTGATCTATACAAGCTGCATGGCAAGATATCGCTCTATGGTTGGATAAGGGGTTTTCGCAGAGTGATATCTCTTACAATGTTCCGAGTACAAAATACAAGATATCGCTCATCTATACAAGACATCGCTCATCTATACAAGTATCGCTCATCAATAGCAGCTACTGAATCTGAGGGAGCTCTTCCGAAGAGGAGTGGTCTACAGACTTGGTAGGTAGCTCCACGTCTCTGACCTATTCGTCACTGTGTCTGCGAGGTACTACAGGACCTGGCTGTGTGTACTTATGATTTGCTTCTTGGATGATGAGTCTCTCGGGATGGTGGGATTGATGTTCTCTTGGAAGCATGCTTTGCTTGTCGCCAGGAGTTGATCGTTCCTTTGTTGTAGTCATCACGATGATCTGTAACCTGTATCTGCAAATACATTTAACATGTTGGATGATCCTTGCCCCTTAGAGGTAGCGTAGAAGCTACATATCTTTGGTCCAGTTGTGTGCTGCAGGCGTTGCACTATATTTGGCTAACAGATTTACTATCAATGCTCTCTAGAGTCGCGTGCAGTTGGCCAGATAAAGGAGTGTATCAAAAACACTTGAGTAAGGTACTTCAGGACCTAGGATATCCTTTCCCTCTTCCAGCAAATGGAAGGGGTCTTACTGTGAATCCATACAACCAGTGGGTGTATTTAGTGGATTGCAATTATACATCTTCCTTCATCAACTCCGGGTGTGTGAAGTTTAATGTCACATGTTATTCATCTTCGGGGGTGATAATTTCATCTTCTGGATGATAATTCATCTGCTGGATGATGGTGTCATCTTCATGATTATTATTCATCTTCGGGATGATAACTCATCTTCTCGATGATAATTTCATCTTCTGGATGATGGTTTCATCTTATGGATGATAATTCATCTTCTGGATGATGGTTTCATCTTCAGGATGATAATTTCATAGGGAAGATGTCCCAAAAATCTATCCAGGCAAATAAGGAGGAAATCTGCAAGGGTATGTTGTCACATCATCCATAGCAACATAGCCTAATATTTCCTTTGCCAATCGCATGGTTTTTGCAAATATGACCAGGAAGCCTGATGCATCAGTTTAAATAACTTTGTACGTGAGTTACGCTCATCTTACTTGATTACTTTCTGGTTTCTACGAAATAAACCTATAAGCTATAGCATGTTGCTAATAGCATACGGTTTTATTTATTTATATTATACAATACTCGGTTAGCCCACAGGTTTGATATCATTTGATATCAGGACTTCAGGTCCAAACACTTTAGATTTCATAAGTGAGTCTAACTCAGCTTATATTTGCCTCTTTCCACATTATTTGGCCAAATCTCTACGTTTGCTTCAGGAAACAGAGATTGGAACGATATCTATGGCAAAATGAAATGTGAGTAATTGTCGACAAGTGTGTTTTATCCAAATACCTCCCCCATGTACGTACATTATTCAATTTATACAGATTCATCTCTTCTAGAGGTTCTGGGAAGGGAGAGGATATGTAGATGAGCTCACTTTCCACTGGTGGAATTGCTTTAGGGTCTCCAGGAGTTATTTCTCGCTTTGGAGCCTCGTGGTATATCCCCTCATCCATTGAGGATATCCACTTCTGCTACTGGTGGATTGCATCCATTATATTTGGTAAGTCAATCCTAGCTGGATTATTAGTGGCAGGGATGTGTGAATTTGACAATATTTATATTGTCGGTAACTATGTCTGATAACCGTTTAACTGTTTCATAAGTGTAGATCTTCAGGATCTCATCATAATTTATGATAATCAGATCATAGGTATTAATGATTTAAATGGTCAATTGAGCTTCAGGCTTATGGATGATTATAGTATTTCTGTTGAACCTAATATTGGGGAATTAAAGATGTGAGAGATCTTCAGGATCTCAACGAATCTTTAAAGGAGGGCACATCAATGCACATCTTAGGAGAAGTGATTTTTAAATGCTTCCCCTGTTTAGAGTGCATTTTGATGGTTTAAAGTGGTGATGTGAGGATGTATACTCATCATGGCACAATCTGTAAGATGTGCTTTAAACGCTTCCCCGTTAGGGGGTTCTCGGAAACTGTTTATATGAGTTGATCAGACCCAGATAAAGAGATTCTAAAGAAGTGTTTTGATGGTCTGCATTGTAATTGCATGTCCTCATGCAGTCCCAGTGTTATCCAATGTTTCCACCATTTAGTAATGTGTCCCATTTGCTTTGAAAAAGCTGGACTGTGGTTTGGATAATAGGTTTGGTAACGACCATTTTTAGAGGATACATGGATGTGTACTCTAAGATACATCATCAGCCATTTGTAGGGAGTGGGTAAGTCCACTTGTATCCCTCAAATACTCTCAAAAGACCTAAAAATCTCATTATCCTAATGATGATAGTATATCCTCTTAAATTCGTTTGAGGAAGTGAGGAGAGTCAATGTCCACGTGAATGGAGATGATCTCATAATCCATTTTCCCTTTTGAATGTGACAATGAAAGTTTCATCCTTTTTAAAGAATCTTCGGGTTCGTCTGGTTAATGATGTCTTGCATCATCAATCCAGGGTGACATCCTTCAAAAGTTGGTCGATTCTGGACACTTCTGGTGTTCCAAATTAATTCCTCTTTTCGAATTTATGTGGGACTTTTGAAAGTCCATTAAAATGCTCAAGTCAATTTTGTCAGGTAATAGGTGAACTGTGTTCAACCTGTGAAGGATTACATCTTCACATTTACTATTATGTGGATCATTATGGGACAAAGCTTCAGGCTTCATTGATTTCTTGAGTCATTAGGAATTTCGTTTTGACGAATATCCATCGAAACTTTATAAGTTTCAGAGAGTAAATGGCATCCTCATTTTAAGAGTATTCAGGGTAACAAATCATTCACATATAGTAAAATAAAACACATAAAAAGCATGAAATTCATCAATAAGAAATATTGTGATAATGCATTTAAACACATATATACTGCAAGAAATTACTTTTGATAATTATGTTTATGGCAACAAGTTTTATAGTGTGATGTGTGCTCGAGGAATAGCGAGGTAGACAAATGCTAGTTTTGTACCAATATTTTATATTGAACTAGCGTTGTTAGTTGGACGTATGTTATGAGTTGTCGGGACAAGTTCTTTGTATTTGCTCTGTCATTAGTAGGCAGGCAAGCATCTCAAAGTATTTTGTGAAGTTTCCTTCACAGTTTGCTGCATCAGAATCGCGTCTTTCTCGTGGAAAGAAGTGTAAGTCATTTCTAACATACGCGTCTGAGAGACATCCTCACCATGACGCTACAGGCATGGGGTGAAGTATAATAGTACTGAATTAAATTCAGCAATGGACTTGAAGTCCTGGTGTCTCGGTCTTTTGGAAGTATAACATCTTTATGATGTTTATACATTTCATCCAAGGCCGCCCATACCATTGTTTGGGTCCTCAACAGTGAGGTAATCTGATTTCAGAGGTTTGTCCATGTGACGGTGGATGGCTTTTGCCATTGCTATTCCTCTTCGAACTTTGTCGCATCTTCCCGTTCCCTATTTTGTATAAGACCTTGTTTTTATTATTCCACTTTTCCACTCAACATTTATTTTTTTGTATAGCTTTAGACTTTTGAATATCCATTTAAGTACTCAAGTATGGCTTTAATGCCATTTTTCTTTCTCATGAGTATGCTATACAATTAAGGATTTCGTTTAAACGAAAATCCTTTGAAACTTTGTAAGTTTCTTTGGGTATTTGTGGGAGAAGATACATAGGTCAGTTGAGCAATTACGTGGGTGCGAATATATTTCTCACTTAAGTCACGACTTCGGGCGTGGTCTTTATTATGTGCAAGGTCAGATATAAGAATACTGCCTTGTATTGAGATAACTCTTAAAGAGTTAGCGGTGTTATGGCATCTTGGTTAGGTGTCCCTATTGGTCCAGTTAGACCATAGATTTTCAGGATCTATTTACCGCGTGTTGCTCATCTTTAAGATGGCATAAGTGATTGTTCGCATGATCCCAACGTTTTATTATTTTTGGGAATAAGGGGTATTGTCGTATTATTTGAACTTCAGGTTCAATTTTGCCATTTTGAACAATTATATGTATGCCATAAACATAGTTATAATTAGCTCTATGAACATATATGCATGGAATAAGTTCATCACAGGCATAATCACAGAGACATAAGGAAATTTGTGTGGATCGGCTAGTCACCCTCAAGCAAAGTACAAAGTCCAAAAGTCCATAGTTACAGTCCATACATAAAAATAGGAAAAGTACAACTTCGGAAACCTACGAAGGTTCCTTAGACGACGTTTACATGGAAGTGCCGCAAATACACCATCCCCTCCGTATGGAAAGCAACGCCGGTCTCTGGTCTTGTACATTTACATTTATTCCTCACTACATTTTTCACTCAAAAGAAAAGAAATGCAGGAAAAATAAAAGGAGGGTGAAAAACCTAGCCGATCCAAAAAGCCACATATTTTCATCACATGCATTTATATTTACATCACATGCAGTTATCAACAACCACCCAATTATAATGTATCACATATTAATGTAAACATCACAGGCATGTAGTATGTATAATCGCAAATAAATTCATGCTACGGGCAATGAAAATATGCAACATCGCAGGCATTTATAATGGAATAAAATATTTTTGTTTAATAATTATTGGACCACTGGGCAACGTCATACACCGTTAGTTTAGCTGACTAACGGCAGAGCGGTCGCAGGATCTTCCTAATTATTAAACGTAAAAAATAATCAATTAATCCAAGAAATGCGATTAGAGATGATTTATACATATGATGAATCAGATTTATTTGGAAAAAAATCGATCAGTAAATCCAATTAATTTATGAAAATAGCATTTTATTAAAAAAAATCGGAAAAACCCTAGTTGGGGTTTCGTTGCGACGAGGCACGCGAGGGAAACGCGCGTGCGCGCGCGTCAGGTGTGCGGTGGCGGAGTGCGTGCACGCGCGTGACAGGCGCGCGGCAACGGGACACACACGTGCGGGGCATGCGCGCGACGGCGGGCCGCGCGTCAGGCGCGATGGGCCGCGCGGGCCGCGCGTCAGGCGCAGCGACGTGCCGCGCCCCGCGCAACGACGTGCCGCGCGTCTGGCATGGCCGCCTGCCACGCGTCGCGCGCATCGGTGGGCCACGAGGCGGCGAGCCGCGCGTCGGGTGCGGCGGTTCTTTGCAAGGTGCGCGCGCGTCAGGCACGTGCGGGGGTGCCAAATCTTCTGGATTGATGAATTTCGGAGGAAAAATTCGATTTTTATTGTAAAGATACAATTTTTAATCTTTGAAACTATGTTTTTATCGCAAAAATATGATTTTTAGCGTGAAAAAATTGATTTTTCATCCAAAATGATATAAAAATCCTTTTGAAAAGAGATATATATTAAAAATGTGATTTTACATTCAGATCTAAGCAAAAGAGATAGATCTAATTTAAAGTAAATCACAGATTCATTATCATGCGCATGAAAAATTTAGATTTAGGAAATAAAGATTACCTCTAGATCCTACTCTCCGGATCTAGCGACGTTTGGTGAAGGAAGCCCTTTCGCGTCGCGATTCGTCCGTCGGCAGAGGTTCAGCTCAGCTGTGAGCGTGCTGATAACGTGTTGTGAGCAAGGTTGACGGCTAGGAAACCCCTAGCTTCATATATATAATAAACAAGGTGAGGTGGATACGCAATAGGGCCAATAGAGGACCATCTCATAACTGCAACAACTTTTTAAAATTGGGAACAATGTATATATGCTATAAGTGCAGCATGAAAATTTCCCGAGCTCACAGCCATATATATCATTTTCTTTATTTTAAAAAAATTTGGATGTTGTTAGAAATCAAGAGAATGAGCAACCATGGCACAAAGCCATGGTTCTCTATTTATTCATAATAGTAGAATCCCAAGGGACATGGGATACCAAAGGTCCCCATTAGTAAGCTTCATGGGGAGTAATGGGGGGATAAAGATGGCCTCCCTCATTCATAACACTCCCCCTTATCCATCCATTACTTTGGTCTTAGCGTATAATGCTAAGGAGGTGGATACTTCTGGATCCAGAATAGTCGTGTTTGTCTCGTTAAAACCTTAGCTGTGGAAAAAACCCAGTGGAAAAAACCAACAGCTTAAAGAAAAAGAGTGCAACCCACAGGTTACTCCCCCTGATCCGTACAAGCCTTATGCTTGTAGGTCTTTCAGCTATCATTAGAGGTGGACACTTCAGGGTCTATAGTTAAATGAGGTTGTCTCATTAAAACCTTTGGCTATGGAAAACCCAATGGAAAAACCCATAGCTAAGGGAAAAAGAGTACAACTCTACTATCAACTCCCCCTGATCTGTACAAGCTTCAGACTTGCAGATCTCCTATGTATCTATGCAATCATTTCTTACTCGTCTATACATCCATCATGTTCTGAAAGCAAATACAATCATCACTCATCTATACAAGTTTCACTCATATCTAGCTGCTACTGGAAAACAGTGGCGCTCAAGAGCGATACGCTCTTCGAAGTTTAGTAGATGACTCCACGTATATATTCTTTTACTCAGTTTACATCGTGTCTGCAAGGTACTGTTGGACCTGAATGAGCGTATTCTAGATATGCTTTTTGGATGATGAGCTTCTCAGAATATGTACATTTTGGAGGATGATGCGTAGATCTTTAGGAGGTGGTCGGCCATTTGTGCTTAGTCATCGTGATGGTCTGTAAACCTGCATATGTGATATTTATTCCTTGGGTGTTGATCCCTGACCCTTGGAAGTTATGCAAAAGCAGCGTATCCTTGGTCCAGTAGTGCTCTCCAGGGCTGCACTGTATCTGGCAACAGCTTTACTGCAGACGTTCTATAAGAGACACGTGCAGTTGGCTAGATAAAGGAGTGTAACTAGTACACTAAAGCTAGGTTCTTCAAGACCTAGGATGTCCTCCCTCTCTTCCAGCGACTGGAAAGAGTCATAAATAAGCATCCATTTTTAATAGATTGCAAATGGACATTTTTCTTCATAAACTCCTGGTGTCTGAAGAATATGATAGGTATAAAAGGATTCCACCATGAAGATGTTTAATCTGTAAGCCGAGACAATACCTTGTTTTGCCTAGGTATTTCATTTCGAAAGTATGCGTAAGGCTATCAGATATATCAATGGTCTCTGCAGGAGATCCTATTAGTTTTAAGTCGTCCACATAGACGACGACTAATACAAATCATGTCCCTATTTTTTTGATAAATATACATTGGCAGATTTCATTATTAGGGAATACTTGTTCAGCAAGGAATTCGATAAATCTGTTATACCAAATTTTTCGTGATTGCGTAATATCATATAATGATCTTTGAAGCCTTTATAGAGGAGACGTTCATACGTCTCTCTTTCATCTCTGGGGGTAGAGTATACCCTTCTGGAAGTTTCATATAAATCTCTATATCTATATAGCCGTATAGATATGCAGTCACATCGTCCTTAACTGCATTTCTTGGCCTTTCCAGAGACGTTTAGGCTTAGTATGAAATAGGAAAATGATCACATTTCCTTCATTTCTTATTCTTATAAAAACCCAACTTATATTCCACATGTTTTACACATTCTGGTGTATGGACTACTGGTCCAAAGACTTTGCTTTTCAAGAGTGAGTCCAGCTCTACTCTTATTGCCTCGTCCCACTTTGGCCAAGCTAAGCGTTTATGGTATAGAAAAGTGGGTTGACGTCATCGTCGTATTCAGCGACGTGAACGGCAATAGAGAAAACAAAATCGTCGTCGTCGACTGTGTTATATCTGTCTAGTACCTCTCCAATACGTACATTATACAATGATTTTTCTCCTATTGTTTCCTCTGCAGGGGAAATCAGGAGGGGAGAGGTCGCTGGTCTGAGCTCAGCATCCTGTGGAGGGATTATTTTAATATTTTCAGGAATCTTTCTCTTTCGAGGAACTTTATCTTTTGAACCTGGCGAACGTCCTCTTTTCAATTGAGGTACAGCCAATTCTGCTGCCGATGGATTGCATCCTTCTTTGGGGATGTCAATCCTCGCTGGCGTGTTGGTAGCAGGGACGTATGAACGAAACAAGCTTATGGTTGTCCGGGAATTTATCCGCCAATTGATGTATATAAGTCTGAATGTGAAGGATCTTCTGAATCTCATCTTCACACAGAAATAGTATGCGGATCATAACGAGATTAATACTTTTGTTCTCAGAAGCTTCAGGCTTCTTTAGACTGCGTGCCTATTTTAATGAGACTTTGCGAAACCTAGGTTGCGAAAGCTTCAATCTTAGTCACCCACGTTATCAGCTTTTGAGAAAGCTAGGTTGCGGGTGGACAAAAAGGCAAACATAAGACCATCTAGTAGATGCATCTATCAGTACAATGAAGTACCGAAATGTGTCACTTACGGGGTGAATAGGCCCATAAAGGTCACCATATATTCTCTCAATGAAGCCAGGAGACACTAATCCCACTTTCAGGATGGAAGGTTTCTCTATAAGTTTTCCCTTGTGACAAAGGGGACAAGGAAACTCAACCTTTTGAAGAATCTTCAGGTTCTCCTAGGGATTCATTTGATGATGCGTCCATCATCGCTAATCCAGGATAACCAAGTCTATTATGCCAAAGTTGAAAACTCTGACAATGAAAGGTACTTCTGGTGCTCAGTCAAGTTGGCTTTTTATAGGATGAATATCTGTAATGATAGGGACTCGACGGGGGGTCCAACGAATCGTTTGTAGATGGTCTTCTGGCCATCTGTTTTGACGAGTTATATAAGGATATTCACTATTATTATCCATAGTTTCCAATGTATGTTTGTTTTAAACGACATATCATTGAAACTTGGGATATTCCTATATGATTAAGGAGAGAAATTTGCATCTTATAGTCTCGTTGTATGTGGGAGCAATTTTAACGCTTCACTAGTGCATCTAAGCACTGTCCATAATATATCACATTTCATCTATATATCAGAATGAATAGAAAAGCTAAATATGAATTCATAAAGTTCCAAAAAGGAAATACCGATGAAGGAAACTAGTATTTAAAATGCAAATATAACAGGAGAACTAAGATAAGGCTCAATCGAGCAGATCATCGTTCTCGAAGTCTTGTGTAGTGAACTTGGTCAGAGCTTGAATATCCGCCAGGTTCGTTTCAGGGGAAGGCTTCAGGCTCGTCTGATACAGGTCCTAGAGATGGCGAGGAATGCGACAGTTTCCGGACCAATGTCCAATCATGCCACATCTATGGCATTTTTCCTCCCAGTTATTATTTGGAATTTACACTCGATCCGTGTTCTTACGCATCCATGTTAAGTTTTTCTTCCCCTTGTTGTTGTTGTTCTGGGGTAGTGCTCTTGCTGGCTTCACTTCAGCTTTCCCTTTGTTCTTTCTAGACTTCTTCTTGTTTTTGCACTTCTGGGGAGAAACATGTTGGGCTTCAGGGAGAGGGGCAGTACTAGCATGGCACAGATTATGAGTGGCAAGTAGTAAGTCTCTATTCTGCTCTGTCCTAAGAAGGCAAGAGAGCAAATCAGATAACTTCATGAAGTTGCGTTCATGGTACTGTTGCATGAGGATTGCATCTTTCTTGTGGAAAGAGGTAAATGTCTTTTCCAACATGCGATGCTCCGAAACTTCTTCAACACACAACTTCAGGCATGAGGTGATATTATGAAGTGCTGAGTTGTACTCAGCAACGGACTTATAGTCCTGAAGACGGAAATTTTCGCACTCATAATTGGCACGTGGTAGTATGACATCAATTTGATGACTATAATGTGCCTCAAGCTCTGTCCACAACTCAAGAGGGACTTCTACCATTAATATTCTGTCTTTAAGGTCCGATCTATGTGTCTCCTGATATAGATAATGGCTTTCGCCTTATCCATGACGGAGACAACAGTAATAGAACTGCCAGCTGGCTGGGCCACTGCAGGGGACTTGCTAGCAGTTGTCTTGGCCGCTGCGGGGCCAAAATTGAGTGAAGGGGTGCCATTGAACGCAAGTGGAACTTCAGGCCACTCGCCAGCTCAGATAGTTCTTTCATGCTGCATCAAGTACCTCGAAATCGATGCTAGCCAATTTTGTCATTTATCTATGCAATTGAAAATAAATGAATTAATATTTGCGAAAAATAAATTCACGCAAAGTAAATAAACAGTCATGTGGGGATCGGCCAGATACCCTTAGAAACAAAATGTCCAAAAATGTCCGAATACAGTCCAAAAATAAAATACAAAAAGAAATGAAAAATACAACTTGGAAATCCAGTTTGTGTCCCAGCATAAAACAGATTTCATCTCTGTCTTCAATTTGGCTGAGCTTCGGACATTGGCATTTTACATTATAACCTCACTACAAAATCTCTCAAAACAGAAAAAGAAAGCGATGAATATAAAAAGGTGTATCTCTAAAAGGCCGATCCCAAACCACAAGACTGAATTATTTACAATATCCACATAGTTTATATATGCTACAGGCAATATAAAAATCAACCGCGCAAACACATAGGCATAAGCAATACAATTATTCAACATCGCAGGCAATTTTATTGGATAAATATATTAAATTTACGTTAAAAAATTAATTGGACCACGGGGAAACGTCAAACCCGTTAGGTTAGATTACTAACCTAACAATAGAGCGGTCTCAGGATCCTTGTAATCATTAAAACGTAAAATAATTTTTATCCAATTTTAAATAAAGCTATAAATAATGAATTACACATAAAATTCAGTAACAAAATTATAAATTTGCGCCAAAAAAATCTGAAAAGAGTTAATCAAACACAATATCATCAGCCTGATATTCCCTGATTTTTCTGGATTTTACCAAAATTTTCAGGGTTTAATAGGATTTTATTTGAATTTAAAATAAAATTTGGCCTGCAGGCCAGAGGCCCGCGGGCTGGTTGCAGGCTGCAGGCCCTTTAGCCAAAGAAATAATCATTTGTTTTATCATTTGTGTTAATAACTGGGCTTCTGGCCCATCAGGAGAGGCACATGCCTCTTTTCTCAAATACCATACTTAGGGCTATAAGGGGAGATGATGGGTGGGAGGGGCAACCGTCAGAGGCGGCGGCCAAGGGTGAATCGAGCAGGACCCCCCCCCACCAAAAAACAACAATCATCAAGATGGAATACAACATCTTGTATAAATCTTTGTTGCATGGGAGCAAAAATATTTTAGTGATTTCTTGAAATCAAGACACGCAAAAATCTTTTAGTGCTGAGTTATACAAAGAAAATTATAACAGGGGCATTTATACAGAATCACCCTCTTGACGGACCTCTACAGGAGGCATCAAGATAATATAGCGGCGCTCCCTTCAAGGCGATTTTATTAAAATAGGAGGGGACACCTCGACTCGCGTTCACCGGCGCTACACACCGACGCGGGTACGAGCTCACACACTGAAGCAGATAAGGGGGCGGAGCTGTTGGAGGCCCCCCTCCGACAGGGAGGGGGGCGACGATCCGGGTGGCCAGGTGATTCGAAGGGGGGCGGCGCTCCGGAAAACGAAGGGAAGCCCCCCCCCCCACCGACAGCTATCGACAGGGCATCCCCTGCTCGCCGACGAGGTAGGCGCTCTCCGATGAATCGCGAGGTAGCGCTCTCTGACGAGGCCGGAGGCACCCCGACATGGGGGTGCGGTGCTCATCGACAAGCCCCCCAGATCGGAGGCAATTAGATTTTGGAAATATGATTTGATGTCCCAAAAAATTTGTGTTTCAATTTTTGTTTCAATTGACAACCCCCTCACACGCCCAGTACGATTTTTGAGGGAAAATTGATTTTACTTGAATGGGTATGATTCGAAATGAAACGAAAACATTCAGGCAATTTTGAGTGAAAATTCGCTCAGTTCATAATTATTCTAGCGATTCAAATTTTGGGTGGTGATGTTCAATATTGATTCGAAAATGGGGAAATTGGTATGTTTGAAATTTGTGTAATCAGTAAATCTGTGTTTTTTGAAAACTGATTTGCTTGCTATAAACTTTGCCATAGTTCTCTTAGAAAATTAGTAACGACATGCGCATGTAAGAATATTGATCTAAGGGAAAAAAATAATTTTACATCTAGATCCGATAGATCTAGCGACGATCGTCGATAAAAAAATTAGAATGAATCCTCTCTTCTGATGCCCCGTGGAAAAAGCCACAACGATTCGCTGCAACAAAAGATTCCAACGCACGGCGATGATAATTTGAGGGGATTATTAGGAGAAGCTCAAGAAAATTGAGAGCTAAAGTGCTGATAACGTGTTAGAAATCAAGAGAATGATCTATCATGGCACAAAGCCATGGTTCTCTATTTATTCATAATAGCAGAATGCCAAGGGACATGTGATACCAAAGGTCCCCATTAGTAAGCTTCATGTGGAATAATAGGGGGATAAAGATGAGGGGAGGCCAAAGGCCTCCGTCATTCATAACAGATGTGCCTTATACATAATGAATAATCATCATATAAAAAATTAAATAAACCCAACATTATTTAATCATCGATCTAATCTTTAGAAATTCATCGGTCGGTAGAATTTCAACGGTTGGTATTAAAACAATAGAACTTTTTGCAATGAATGGATTGAGAGAGTCAAATTGCCCTAGGGTTCACTCATATTTGAAAACGTTTTGCATCAAATAGATCGAGAGTTAAATCGCCAGAGGGTTCACCCATATTTGGAATGTTGTGGTTTTAATAGGGTAAATTGCAGAAAATACCCTCACGTTTGGGACATTTTTACGTAAATACCATGATGTTTATTTTCATCAAAATATATACTCAAACGTTTTTCGATGCTTTTAAGTTGATACCTTTTTTTAATTTTCCGTCCAAAAGACAGAAATTTGGACAAATTTACCCCTGAATGGGCCTTTTATAAGTTAATACTCTCACGTTTGGGCCTTTTACAAGGTAATACCTTGAATTGGATGTGTGTGTCCATTAGGGTGGGTGGGTGCATGGGTTTGGGGGGGTTTGTGCATTAAGGTGGGTGGGCACATGTGTGTGTGTGTGTGTGTGTGTGTGTGTGTGTGTGTGTGTGTGCACGCGCATGCATAGGGGGCGTGTGTGTGCGTGTGCGTGGGTGTGTGTGTGCATGGGGGGTGTGTGTATAGGGTGGG
Organism: Scilla litardierei; assembly: GCA_030789695.1. NCBI lineage: Eukaryota > Viridiplantae > Streptophyta > Magnoliopsida > Asparagales > Asparagaceae > Scilla > Scilla litardierei. The sequence goes on along the minus strand of CM061132.1, from coordinate 134,391,532 downwards.
TGAGTGTGTGCATGGGTGGGTGGCTTGGGCATGGTGTATGTGTGTGCATGGGGTGGGTGTGTGCATGGGGTGGGTGTGTGCGCGCGCATGCACGCATTGGGGGTGGGTTGGTGCAAGGGTTTATGTGTGGGTGTGGGCATCCATGGGGTGTGGGTGTGGGCATGGGTGTGTGTGTGTACATGGGGTGGGTGGGTGTATTGGGTGTGTGTGCGTGCATGGAGTGTGTGTGTGTGTGTGTGTGCACGCGCATCAGGGTGGGTGTGGGCATGGGTTTGTGTGTGGATGTGTGCGTACATGGAGTTGGGTGTGGGCATGGGTGTGGGGGCATGGGGTGGGTGGGTGTGTGCATGGGGTGCGTGTGGGCATGGGGTGCGTGTGCGTGTGCATGGGTGTGTGGGTGTGTGCATTGGGGGTGTGGGCATGGGTTGGGTGGGGGGTGTGTGGGCATGAGGTGGGTGGGTGTATTGGGTGAGTATGTGCATTGGGGTGGGTTAGTGCATGTGTGATCGTCTACCTTGTAGTGCCCAGATTGAGCCAATACTTCAACATGTCACACACGCCCATGCACCCACTCACCCCAAGCACACACACCCCATGCACACAACCCAACCATGCACGCACAACCACCCCATGTACACAACCCACCCACACACGCACACATGCCCACCCACACAACCCCACCCCCACCCATACACACACTCACGCTAAGCACACGCCCCCTATGCGCACAAACTCCATGCATACAACCCACCCACCCACACAGACACACCCACCCCACGCACACACACCCCAATGCCCACACCCCACCCACCCACACACACACACCCCCCCCCCCCAAAAGAGCACACCCCCCCCAACCACACCCATCCACACCCCCCATGCACACACACCCCCCCATGCACACAAACCCACCCACCCCACGCGCACACACTCCATGCACGCACACGCACACACACACACACCCCCCAATGCACACACACCACACACACACAACCCACCCACCCACCCACATCCACCCACTCACCCACCCCATGCACCATCCCACCCGAGAGAGAGAGAGAGAGAGAGAGAGAGAGAGAGAGAGAGAGAATCTGTGTAGAGAGAGAGAGAGAGAGAAAGGAGAGAGAATCGGTAGAGAGAGAGAGAGAGAGAGAGAGAGAGAGACGGTAGAGAGAGATTCGGTGTAGAGAGAGAGAGAGAGAGAGAGAGAGAGAGAGAATATGTAGAGAGAGAGAGAGAGAAGAGAGACGGGAGGAGGGGTAAAACGGTCAAATTTAACACCGTCAGCCCATTTTTCGCCACAGTGTACCAATTTGACAAAATGAACCTTAGGGTATTCCGTAAAAATGACCCAAACGTGAGTGTATTTTTATACAATTAACCCTTTTAAAATACGTACATACCCCTCTCGTTTTGGACGACGATAGTGCAGACAAAATTTTGCTATCAGCACACGCCTCTTAAACCCATTAAAATATATGGTCAACTTTACGGATTGATTATTTTAACAAGTTATATAGACTTGACTTGATACCATAATCGCACATTCTTTTGAAATAAATAATTTTATTTTAGTAAAAGAATAGTTCGAAATGTGGAAAAAGACGACAACCTGCATTTTTTGCATTAACAAGACAATAAGGGAAATGCCACAGTTTGAGTGCAACATTTGCTATCCTCAAAAACAAAAAATGGGAGTATTCATCCGAGAGCTACTGAAAATTTACAAAGAGCTGCCTTCATTAACAATCCAAGCCCATGCTATAACCCAATCACAAGCAACTACATGCAATAAGGGGATACGATCAAGCTGAAGCTGTAAATCAAATACCAACATCATATCCACAAAATCATTCCAAGGAAAACGACTGCTTACATGCAAGGATTGTCGATAAAGAATTATTTCAATGCTCAACCCCAAAAAAGTTGGTACTGACGAGAATTCTAAGGTCACCCCATTACATGTCTATTTTGCTTGAGAAACTGGAGCAAATCAAACCCACTTAATAAAATAGAAAATCCCGCCTTCTCAGATTTGCTGAAACTCTTGCTTAATTCCATTTGATTTACTGCATAAAGAAGGCCATGGGAAGCAGGGTACACTATGGAGCTTAACGTTCACAAGTTGGTTCCCTTATTTTTATTTATTTATTTTTCGAACGCACAGAAGCTCTAAAAACTGCCACCATCCATGAGCTAAGTTTGAGATTTCACTCCGGCGATCCTGCGGGCTGCTAATAGGCGAATCAGGGTAATAACTTGTGCACGTGATAACCTCAAAAATGACCATGAAATTCCGCAAGGCATGATGATGTGCATACTGTTATCTTCCTGTGGGCTTGTAGAGGACGACAGTCACGTATTTGGACTGAAACCTGTGGGTTAAGCCAAGGGCAACAAGAGATTGGGAAGCCCATCCCTTCTCGATGAAAAGATGGTTGAGAACGACGTGCTGAGGCTTCTCAGCGGCTTCATCAGAATTTCCCAGAACAGTGAGATGCACTTGAGGTGGAACGGCTGGTGGCTCCTTTGCAAAGTCCTCATCCACAGGGAATGGGTGGCTGTAGCTGGAATCTGGCGATGGAGGTGGCTCAAACTCTGAAACGCTTTCTAGGTTTTCTGGAATACACTCCTGAAAGAAAGAAAATGAAATTTACAGTTTTTTATTCATCCGACATAAAGTGTTGGTAAATGTGATGATATAGTGACCAATGATAATGATATAAACCAAGGGTGAACAATACTTGATCAAAACTGCTGTGGTCAGGACCTGTAAAGGTCATAGTCTCTATGAAATTTTAGATTGCTTGATTGTATCCAAAGAAAATGTTAATTGTGGGAAAGAATGATTGGCACCTAATTCATTCCTGGTCTACTTTCTATATCTTCCAAGCAGTATTTATCCGGGAGACATCCTATTGGAAGTACATTTCATTCCCTTCCTTCAAGGTTTTCAACCAAGTAGGAAGGAACGATGTGGATTTAGTTCTGTGTTTCCTAATATTATTTTCAGTCGAGTAGTCAGATGAGAGAAAGCAATTCAGAGAGTTTTCCCATCATTCTTTTTTTTTTTAATTTTAGTCAAGATAACAAATGTTTTTACAGATTTACTTATTGAACATTTTAAGCAGGTTAAAAAACAGTTTCACAGGCTTGCTAATTGAAAATTGTATGTAAAGAAGCACGCTATTATGTTCAAAGTATACTAACATGCACGTCAAGGATGTTAGAAATATGTCCCATATCATCAGCTATGGATGGAAAATCAGGAATGTATCTCCACTTTCCATCTACAATGAATTTGTACTGGTAGATTCCAGATGGTAGGACCAACAAAATGGAGTGATCCTTGCCTGACCTCTGTAGGACTTTCCTGAAATGTAAGAAAACTATTGATTAAAACTTTTATTGATTGCCACCCTTTTAATTTCCAATGAACCAAACTACTCCAATAATTTTAATTCACTTTCTGTACTATTGTTGTAAAGTAGCAAGACCTCGAAGCCCAGTTATCCCATGATCCTTCTACCAAGACCTCCTTTCCTCCATGGTTCCACGTAATCAGAGTTGGGATTCCCTTTTCGTTGGGGACATCTAAAGGTCCATAAGATTCATTCATCCACAACTGGTTGAAAGGAGAAGCATCAGTAGCTCTTTGCAAGGGAGCTACAGGTACCTGAAGCACAGATTAACCAGTCAATTTTCCTTGAAAGGTAAACAGGCATGTTGATCTACAGTTGTCAGACCTTATAAGTGCATAGACCCTCAGCATAAACAGATATTATCAGCTCGATTTTGATAGACCAATACTAACTGCCACGATGAATGAAATAATTAGGGTTCACCTAGCGGTTTAAAATCTTGTTACTGGGTAAATCTTATAGAAAATTCAATAAAGAAAGAAGCTTCGGGTCAAATTATTAGGAACCTCACTGGAAATCAAGAAAACATTTTTACAGGAAGCAGAAAGTAAACATTGTGGATACACAGATCGTTCTGTTTCATCCTCTCATTTTACTGAAATTCCTCTCCAAACAAAATTGAAATTCAGCACACAAAACAAATGTACGGTACAAAACTCTTATCTCAATCACCCAATTCAGTTTTCAGGAAGACCTCGACGCAACAAAGAAATGAACGCTTTTTACTCAAAGAAATTAAGCCACTAAGTTTATGGTGTATGCACCCACCCCGCTGGGAACAGATTAAAACATATGGCAAGAAGTAACCATTTATATAGAAGGAATCACATAGAAGAGAAAATTCGGTCTTAATTTCAGTGAATTAAGATACACGTCATTATAAAATATTTAGGAAGATACATGAGGAATTCAAATTGACCAAGAAAACTCCAGTACATGAAATTTGCATTTTGCTTATTTACCAGAAAATGATCACTTCAAAAACCAAAAGCAGCTAACACCAAAGTAACATGTCCAGAATGACATATACCGACATATTAATATTAATGCAATTTCGTGGTTTGACTATGACAAGTACTTCTATGCAATTCAACATTCAAGAAATCGGAAAGACGTTAATGACCTTTTGACTACAGTTCTAATATAACATATAACCAACCTAAGCCTTTCACAATGCCATGTGTACCATACTTCAACGTCCAAATTCGAGCTCAGTCTGGGAGAGATAATAAAAGCATGCAATAATCAAAGCTACAGAAGGTTGAAGCCTTCCAAAGTGTTGCATTTACATGGATTTTTCTACATGAAGCTTTCCTCTGCCAAGGTAGCAATCTGGAAACTAGAGATTCTAAATTAATCATGGTGTGCTTTTAAATGTCTAGACTTGTTTCAATCTATTAAGAACCAATAGTTTAAAAACTCATTTTTCAAAAAAGATCAATAGGTTCAGCTCTGAAAATGAATTCCCAATATGCAGTCGTACCTCATGATGTCTTGTTTAGCTACCAATATGCAAATTATGTACCTCATCTGATCTATTTGAACATTGTAAGTTCACAACATTTGAATAGATCGCGTAAAGAAGCATGCAATTAAAAAAATACTTACTCAGAAAATGACCTCTGTAATGCTGGGGGAGAAAAACAAAAGTTCATTTATGACATACAGAGGTAGATATGATTCAATATCCCATTAAAGTCAAAGTCAAAGTTAGTTTGCCTATTTACAGTTTGCTTGATAGGGCGTCGTGTATGACTTTATGATAACCAAGCCGTGTTCCCTGTGAAGGGCATGACATTTTGTGAATTTATGGGAGTTTAGATTTGAGTACGTGATCCAAAAATATATTAGCATATTGTGTGTTCTCTATTCCCATGTAACAGGTATGACCATAATATTGATGCCCATATGACTCTAAGTATCACGTCATCTCTGTCATCAGCATGTAACAGCTTGCTTGGAAAGATTTCCCCGCATGGTCCAGAAAGATGTTAGGAAGAAACCGACTTATTATACAGTGTTTTTGAAGACTATATCTCACAACTAGTTTTGAAGACTTGCAGAATATGCTGATGCAAATTAGTAAGCATCCTAGTTAATGGAGATGATAAATTGGGAAAGATGATCTTAGTCAATGAAAATGAGTTGAGGAAGACGTGATATTAAAGGACCTCACTAACACAATGTTTTTTAATAGATGCAGGGAGTAAAAAGTAGAAAGAATGATAAAGTAGCTCATAACACCATATAAAATTTCCCAACATACAAATTTAAATACATATATACAAACTTTTGTTTCAGTTTGGTCCTAAAGTTACAGAGAATATGAATATGAATATTATGACCCCCAATGACTACAGATATAACTGTATATCAACCTGAAACTGAACTATGCGTAGAGAAATACAGCATTTTACAAACAGACTTTAAATAACTTAAACTAGTTTTATACTTTCATCAACAAACATTGTAAGATTTGGCATGCTCAACGAAAAGGAAAATGTCATAAATAGAAGATAGACACTCAGAGAATAATTGTGTTCTCTTTCTTCTATTAAAAGAGACCAAAAGCTGGTTCTCACCTTTATTCAAGAATAGTGCCCGGCCCCAATTATCATATAAGCTATGTAGCACTCGCACAAGGAAATAAGTGTACACAGGGGCACAGACATAGGCACCACACAGAACTTATATGGAAAATTTGAGAAACTACATATAGGGATGAAGAACGCATGCCGCAAAATGTGCACCACCAACCAACTTTAGTATTTTCATAACAAGTCCGGAATTACTAGGACTGAGTATGGTGGAGCAATACTACAAATATGAGCAAATTCTATAATTTCTATCATAAATAGTGACTAATGCATAGTGGTACTGCAACTAACCCTCATATAAGATATGTTTGAACTTTGAATGAATACATATAAACAAAATTTGGCTTTTATTCCCTTTCATAGTTCAGTAATGGAGCTTAGTTACACATCTTATGCTTAAAATTCTACACAATTGTTCTAATATATTATCATAAACATTAACATATTGCCAATGAAATAAATTAAAATTTAATAAGAAAATAAAAGAAATTTTTTGTCAAAATGTGTAATGCATATACATGCATCAAAAAATGGACCAGAGGTTACAAAATCTAAATTTAAAAGTATTTTATATATTAAATAATTGAGTACACATAATGGGAATGTGTCCCTGATATCAAAGGTATCCGGCAAACATTACTGGATCATCCAAGAAGTAGTATATGAAATGCATATTCAACACAGACAACGCTATATTGTAGAAGGATATTTTAAAAAATTTCAATAGTAACACCTACCAAGGTCCTTTCTTGACACTCTAACAGCAACACATCAATGGCACCTTTCCTGATAGACACTGAATTTGTCCATTTTCCGCAGTGCATGCATATCCCTTGTGCTCACAGATACCTTCCCCAAACATCGAACTACTTTGCCAGTGCATAAATATAATTTCTATCTTCATTTGTATAGATAGATACAACAAGTGAAAACCACCTCAATTACCTCCTTGTGACATTCGACAAGTTCAAGACATTTCAATCTATTGACCTTTCGTAACTCAAATATACATAATCATAAGTAAACTTAAAACCATGAAGTTTTTTCCTTCTACCAATTTTCTATCCATCCTAGTCTGGACAGATTGTTGGACAGTGTAATCCAAACCTTTACTCCAACCATTGGTTGGTCCCACCGGTCTCTAAGAATAAGCCCACTCCAGTTCCTCTGCATGCCCATCCTTCAAACTTCAAGTTCTGCCATTCTTAGTAGTGCTATAACGGATAAATACTCGCGGCGTTTATAATTTATGAATAGTGTGCACATTTGCTCATCTGACAATTATGTTTTGCTTATGTTTGTTCTTTTCCTCAAGGTACCAGTGTCAATGTCACTCTATAAGATTCCCATTTGTTCAATATGAAAAATATGTAAATGTGGAAACAGACGATGACAAGGTAGAACGATGACGAGGTAGAACATGTGAACGCTGTTGGCCTCTAGGAAAACGAAGAAGGTGGGTGGGTGGGTTTTTTTTTTTTTTTTTTTTTTTTTTTTTGGGGGGGGGGGGGGGGGGGGGGGGCAGAATAAAAGGGGCATGGTATTTATGTTAATGGATTATTTGGCAATGTATAACATCTTAAGACAAAACATGATAGTAGAAGATGATTGAAAGTAGGCCATTTCTTATATTGTTTACTTTCATCGAGCAATATAAAGAGCTAAAAGAAAGAACTAAAAAGAAATAGAGCAGAAGTCAAAGGAGAGAGAATTACTGAGTTTAGAATAATGATATGGAAAGTGGATACAACAAGAACACTTACGCTATATGAATCACTTTCCTCCATTCCGCTTTATTACGCCATCTATTTGTTTAACAACTAGCATTCCTCTTAAACTGTCTCAATCTGTGTTTCCTCTAATCATCATTGCTTCATCAGTTATGAGACATATTATCCGAAAACGCTAAACTCCTTGCAATCTGTGATCCGGATGACACGTTCCAAATAATGGTACATTAGCAGTTTGGAATGGTAGAATCAATGTTCTGGATTTTTAATAACCTTTTTAGACTTAAACAAAAGATCATTGTTGCCAAGATTAGGCACACCTCTGCTCAATATTATAGTACAAACTATTATGCACACATATGTACCAGTAAATACACGTATAGAAATACGATAACTCTTTAAGGAACTTGTAAAAAATTATTTCTCATTTCTTAGTAAATATATTTCATACCTATTCAGTGTCCAAGGGAACCAATCATCAACAAACCATGTTTTGGACTAGTATCATTTTACATACATGTATTAGTTCTACGTACCGAAACGACCTGTGTTCTTGGTTACATTGGCCATGACCCTACAATTCACATTCGAGCCTACTGGTTCCTTGAACATGGCAAAACCTTCACAACTGGTTCTCATTTTCTCCTCAATTAAAGCTACTTGTAATTTCTCACCATTGAACGTATTCTAAATCTATGCTGATAATACTGTCAACATACATTGCGACTTTTTGTTTCAGCTACACTAACTTTCTGGACATGAAGTGTCTAGTTTCCCATCAATCTAACATATACTATACCGCCATTTCTTATCAGATTCTTCTCATAATTTTGCTCAAGTTGTATTCAATATTTCCTTCTAGTGCATATCCATTCATCAGTCATGTTTCCAATCAAGATTCGGGTATTATAAAGGCTAATAAAAAAATTCAACACGGTAGCCACTTCTTAATCTGATAAACTCTGACACAAACACATGGAAGAAAAAAAAGTGAAGTTCACACCCTATCATAACCATTCAGGCAAATGGAAAGTCATACATAGACCTTTGAAGTGAACAGTACCACTTTAAAAATACCTCCAGTTTCCAAATTCATTCCAGTTGAATGTTAAGAGTCAAAACCTAAACTAATTTAAGATTGAAATCTTGATTTAAAAGCTGAAGTTGAAAAGAAACCCTAATCTGTATCATCAATCCCCTTGTGAAATGCATCAAAAAGGTTGTCATGCTCTGTGCTATGCACCTAGTGCAAAGAAGGCCAATAATAGGTTCTTCACGTCATATAGTGGTTCCCAGAAAATATTTAGATGAATTGAAAGAATGACAGCAACTTCACCAACCTTCCAAAAGGATATCCCCAGCCCACCACCCCCAAAACAAAAGAAAAAGAAGAAACAGATCTTGTACATTTCAATTTCACCCACACAATATCCTATTTTGGCATGAATCGTTCCAAATCTTTCAGTAATTCCGAAGCACTCTCTCCATGTTCATCTCCCATCACATTGAAACAAAGGTCTAAACATGGTCTAAACATCAACAGACATTGATAAGAATCAGTCATACCCTATGTTTTATGGATATGTACACGCCGATACATGGAAAACACAAGGCGATTCGGCAAAACTTGAAGCAAATTCTTTAAAATATACTTAAAAATAAAAGTATCATTTTCGATTCATGTGTCTATCACATGTATCCAACACGTATCCGATATGACAGGGCTTGATGAATGGAGCATACATGCTTCCTAGGCCATATCAGATCCGAGTTTAAGGTACCTGTGCCAGAACATCACACAGATATCAAGATATCAGGTCCTGCTAGTTTTATCAATATCCATATACTTTCATATTATATCAGCTGACATGAACCAAAACAACCTGATACACGGATGATATCTTCGATGTAATAGCGATTCAAGCTGATACAACAGCTAAAAAAGGTTATTGCAGGTTTTAGCACGTTTCATAATAAAATGGAAAGAAAATGAGCATGTGTCCAATTAAAGAAAAATAAAAACATAAAAGGAAAATGTCTCAAAAGAAAAACGGAAAGACTTGGGAATAGAAAAATAGAAATAAATACCATAAAAAGGCAAAGTATACAAATGAAAAGGTTCATATATTAATAGAAAGGCCAAGAGGAAATGGCAAAATTTTGACAGTGTCTATGTAAGGAAGTAAAAAATGGAAAATGCCAAAGGGAGGCATGAAAAGAGCAGGAAAAAGGATATGGACAAAATACAAAAAAGGATCCAAACGGGGAGGAAAAAAGCGAAGAATCGAATAGGAAACTATGCAAACTTGCTTGAAATAGACAAAAAGACAGGAAAACGAAGAAAGAATGAAAGAAGGAACAAAACAGGAAAATGTTTCTCCATTAAACAAGTGATCTAAATATACTAGTCCATTAAATAGCACCGATCCATCGACTAGCATAAGAAACATATACCGATATAAAAGACGACTAAAGTACTAGGCACTAGTTATGCTGCATGAACACATCATGGGGTCAAACATGATGACAAAAGGAAAAATATTCTACAAATACATAGGACACACGAACGCAAGTTGCGCCCGAGGCTATCTTGCCAATGGCATGCCTGCCTGGGCATCACGCCTCACGTCACTCAGTGCGCCCGGCAAATGCGGATGCGGAGACTGTCCCCGCTGCCTCGCGGCACGGCGGGTTGAAGTGTAGGACGTCGACCGGGCTGGATGCAACAAGTGGTGGACGGGAAATGCTCAGCGATGAATGTCGCCCCCAAAGCCCCAAGGGCCCATGCCAGGAACTCATGCCGACGGGCGCCTGCGAGCTCCCTCGGACCACGACCCCAGGTCAGGCAAGGCGTATGTGTCATTATCGGAATGTACATATCAAACATTACACACACACGTATATATGAGAATATTGGGTAGCATATGACATACGAGACTAAGCCTCATATGCGACCTTCAAAACTCCACCCTCTGTTATTTTTTAAGAGGATCGAAACCATTCATTTTGATGTTCATATTCTAAAACCATAAAACACTGAATATTGGATGGCCATAAGGAGTTTTGCACATTCATCCACCAGTCGTAAAAGTTTTATTCGTACAAAACTGTTAAATTTATGGCTGATGGATGAATGGGCAAAATCCCTTGGGTTCACTAAATATTTTGTGTTTTGGGATATTAGAATATGTAAATCAAAATGAACGGTTCCAAACATTCGAAAAAATAGACGAGGGTGGTGTTTTAGAGGCATATATGAAGTTTAGCCTTATATATCATATGATACATATTATTTTATATATATGAGAATAATGGGTATCATATGCCATATAAGGCAACCCCTCACATGACAAGACACATAAAGAGAGCGGGTACAAGCCCACATGGGCCACATGGACTTGTATTTGTTGTACCCGCCCCCATTATGTGTCTTGGCATATGAGGGGGTGCCTCATATGGCATATGATATACATTATTGTGGGTGTGTTGACTAGGATCCATTCGGATGGATCAAACATGCATATCCATCCGAGTGGAATTTAAAATTGGACAACATAAATGGATAATCCGCTCCATTAGATGTGATCAAACCACCGACAAACAAAATTTCAAGTGATTTGGACATGTTTTGTCCATCCATCAAGTGGTTGCAAAATCAATGTTTTTGAATAGTCATAAAATCGATTAATTTTGCAACCACTTGATAGATCGACAAAACATGCCCAAATCAATTGAAATTTTGTTTGTAGGCGGTTTAGACATGTTAGATCAAATCCAATGGAGCGGATTATCCATTTAGGTTGTCCAATTTTAAATTCTACTTAGATGGATCCGCATGTTTGATCCATCCGAATGGATACTAGTCAACATATATATATATATATAGACATAACATCTTAGATATCAATATGTCATCAAAATATCAGGAATATGGTCAAATAGCATTTTGGTGAACACATTTGTAGAAGATGATAGATCAGGAAAAGAAAAAGTATTTTAAAAAGTTCAAAAAAATAAAAAAAATTCATGAGTTTAAAATCTCATTCAATGATTTTTAAAACAGTATGAGCCACGACATAGTCATCACAAATCACTCCAAAACATTATATGTTCTTAAATTTCGTCCAAAGCAAGCAAAATTTTATAAGCTGTTACATAAGCATCACAAATCACTAAAAACATATGAACTTAAAATCCATGCATACAATATGTAAAAGTTTTTTATGCCATAACAGGCATCACATGACTTATCATAGTTTCGGTAACTTTCAAAACAATGTAAGACATGACACGGATATCATAAACTATTACAAAACAAACACCATGATTTCTATATATCATCCAAAAATATGCAGAAATTGTGTGACAAAACTGCATCTTTTCCCTCTCATTCTACTACCTATTGAGTTCTCTCATCTATTTCAACAATAAAATCTATTATATCTCTATTTGTTACAGCTACATCTATCGTAAATAATAGCAATAATAGCTACTCTTGTTCTACTAGCTTAAACAATGGTCGAAGGAAGTAAAAAAGTGATAATTGTACTCAAGAATAGTAAGCATCAACAATAATAATGTTGAGACTAAGAATAAGAAGCGTCTGCAAGGAAGAACTAGCAAACAATGTTAAAGGAAGAAGTACTAGTAATGACACAAGTAACAAGGTAATTCCAACAAAAAGAATCGAATCAGCATTTAAACATCAAATTTCTCATGTAACTATTTAAGACAACATAAAATTATTTTAAAAATTCTTGAAAAATATGGAAACCCCGTTACGACTCACACCGATATCCTTTGCATCAATAATAATTGTTGATCAATTACGTAATCATCTAGCTTCTCTCTCTGGTTCTCTCTTCTCAATTTTATTGCATCATTAATTAAGATGAAAAAAGCTTAACTACCTTAAATGAAAAGACTTATATTAGTAATTTTAGGTATAAAATTTAGGATCACATGGGTTTTTATATGTAAAAGTACAACAAATAACAAAAATAGGCCATATTGGCCTATATGAGCTAAAAACAAACCAAGTTTTTGACGGCATATCGATCATATTGTATCTTTTAGGGCACAAAATGATATATTAGGGAATACATTGATCTAATCTGTCGATGTTTAAAACAATGCTAGGTAATAGAAAAAATACATTATTCAACCCAACAACCATTTAAAACATGACTTAAAAATAACATAAGAACATCAGCTTACAGTTATCCATAAACTTCATCAATTTTTAAGAACAAACATGTGAAATTATGACCAATCGTCTTTGAATTTTTTTTGGCAAATTTTATTTTCCTCAAATAAAACAAGCCACAAATACCAATACTCCTATACTTCAAATCTGAAACCAACAAAACTCGTGTTACCAATACCAAAAGAAAGATCCAAAATCGATATTGATATCAACTACATTTGTCTTGTAAATTAATATCAATCTCATGGATTGCTAACATCCCTCTAAAAGGATGGCATACATATCACTACATCTTTTTCACCCTAACCCTCCCCGAGACCATCTTTATCAATGTCTTACGATATGCAATATGTATCTTACGAAATGATACAATTTTACACAATTTTGATCCATATCATATGATCATATCGGGCAATGTAGAATATCTTACAATATGGTTTACCATATCAGACTAATAAGATATACATATATAGCGGTATTCTCATGCGAAAATTTCGCACAAGATTACGGTGCGAAAATATATTTTTTAATTTTTTAATTTTTTTATGATTCAATCCATACAATTATATGCTCCAAGGAAAATTAGAACCCTAGGAGGATTTGACCCTCGATCAAGACATTACAAATTTAATGATTTCAGAACAATAAACTTTTTGTAAAACCTTGATTGAGGGTCAAATCCCCTAGGGTTCAACCATTATTTTTCTTAAGGTATATAACTATATGAATTGAATCTTAAGAAAAATTCAAAAAAATAAAAAAAATGTTTTTGCACGGGTATTCTTGTGCAAAAATTTCGCACAAGAATACCCATATATATCAATCGATATCCATAGCTACCTATATATAACACCAGTCAAAAATTAGGTTATGGTAAGTTTTTATCAATCGGGTTTGATTTTAAATTAAACTGCTAAAATTGATCGACTTATTCTCTTCTCAATGAATAACTTCAGAATCTCTCATATTAACTCCTCTCGGCTTGCCATTACTTACTAATTTTGGCTACACAACCATCTCTAGAGCTTGCTAAACCTTATTGAGTTTCACTGACCCTCAAAGAGGAGCTACCAATGCTCATCGATCCTCAAAAAGGTATTGGCAAAGGCCTCGTCAATCCTTGCCAGCCCTTGCTACATTTCGTTAATTTTTGGACTATTATAATGTCTCTTTATCTATTAATTGTTCTATAATTATATCCCAAAATATTTTTATGATGTATTTAGTTTTATGTAGAATTTTCTCAATTCTTGCATAAGTTCAATTTATTTTAAGATATCACATAGCATATAACAAACTATAGGGAAATTATAGAAACAATAAGCAATAAATGTCATGATATGATGACTCTATTCATTACTATCAAGGTTGTGTTTCTCCATTTATGTGTTCCATATACGACATCAATTTTAGTTTAACCACAATAATTCATACAGTTTATCGTGCAATATAGACCTTGCACTAGCCCGCCAATGTTTAAGAAAGGTGGGACTACTGCCTATAGCACGGCTTATATGAAAGTAAAGCCTCTAACTTACACCACTATCAATAGTTGGCTTTGTCCAACTGGAAAAAAAATACCATGGACCATTGTTTGAAAACACGGGCAACAACCATAGTGCTCATATTACATTGGATTTCATGTATGCCAACACTAGCCATCAAAACCGACCAATACACCGATATTACCTAATAATAACTAATCCAAAAGATGATTATTCCATAATGCTCGTCATGACATGTCTAACTTATCTGATAGCAAATGGTCTAATTGAACCGAAAGATATTGTGATCAATTTCACTCTTATGATGTTGATGCATGCCCAGACCATCATCAACATGTGGCTGATCTTTGCTATGAACTTTCAATTCATTTAGACACTCGTCGACTAATGCAAACATGTAATATAGGAATATATATATGCCAAACATTGAATCTGAAATAATCGGTATGAAATGTGTCTGCGGCTGAAGTTTAATAAATTATGTAGTGATAATCATTTAACTAATCCACTTGTTCATGTTATTTGGATTATTACTTCTCAACTACCTTCTATGTGTATTTGTAACAAGTATTGTGATCAGCGGTATCTCATACAAATGTAATCTCCATCAATTAGTCCAACCAAGTTGTGAAATTGTGTCCAGCTGTCTAAGATAATTCTAATTATTTCTATTTTTTTGTGGTTTTGAAACCAACAGCTTTATACTTTTAATACATATTGCCCAATACCAATACCAATACCAATACAACAACACACAGATTGATACCATGCTGGAAAGCAAGATTTCAAACTTTCTATAGGCCTTGTAACGTAATAAAAAGCAACAGTTTAAGAATCATCCAACCAAATAAGGACCATTTGGAATAGCATATCAAAATATATTATAATTACGGGAATGAGAACACCCGAAAAATTCAAAAAAGACATCACCCAGTGAAGAAGTACCCAAATGAGTTCAATCACAATCATTTGTGATATATCAGTATTATCGTATCCATAGATTTTTTCCACCTACTTCGAAATGGAATAGCAGAAGCACCTTTTTCATACCATTTTTTACCAAATATGAAAATGGAGCATATTTCTGATTAAGGAGCATAATTAATCATGCTACATGCAAGCGATGAAAAATAAGGACATGACTTTGTCATGCTGTGCATTAGCAAGTACCGACTCGACAAGCTTTTAATGACGACATCTAGTCCTTGAAAACTGCCAATGGATAGATTATCCAGCACAAAATAAGCCGTCAATCTGGTTTCACATTTTCATCCCAGGAGATTGTCTTCTTCGTCCTTACCAATAATGAGATCACCCATTGGCGAAGGTGGACAAATGTGAAACCTTTTGTACCATGCATTCATAATTAATGCATGGAAATCACTTAATCCATCCACACGAGCCTAAGTCACTATATAGAACCTAGGTTAGACACGTGAAGTTTTTAAAACATCATAGATCAGCAGCAAGGACCTTGTCAGAGTGCTTCACATAATTCTGACTACTGAGGACCAATCACATCCCCTCCGATTTGAAAAACAGAATTCACATGGTTTCCCAAGACAGTACAGTGTCCCAGTTGACTGGATTTGGATGTTTAGAGAAAGTAACCAGTGAGCTACCTCAGTGTGGATTACAGTGTCACAGTTGACCAGATTTCGATGTCTATATATTAACTGAAATGAGTTGCATCAGTGGGGGATTCGTATCTAACACAGACACGCATTGCCAACCCTCTCTTAGTCCCTATTCAAATAGCATCTTAGATATGCATCACTGACTACGGTTCAAAAAGTGCCAACCCAAATCTTAAACACGAACAATCTTACAAAGCCAAGATATATAATTTGTACATGTAAACTATGAACCACGTCTAACTGTATTTGCTTAGTAATAAAACAAAGGATAGGAGTAAGACTAAAAACTCATAAATGTAGCACCATTATAGCTTTCATTTGTAGCTCTTAAAGTCCCTACTACTACACCAAAACTTAATAGGTGCGAGGAAGGATGAGGGTTACATTTTTAAATTATAACACATCCGCAAGTTAAACACCCGTTTATTATAGGCCAAAACATGGTGTTTGCACATTGTATTTTTTTAATTTACTTTTTAAATGCTTCCTGATGGGATTTTATCTAGTTTCTCTGATACCATCTCTGCCACTATACTAAAACCTAGAATGATGTGAGTTGATGGTAATGTTCATATTCAAACAATTTTTGTATTTAATTATGGTTTGCTTCCATCTCAACAGCTTGCAAAGGCCGAAATGCATCAAGTCATAATTGGGTCAATTCAGCGGTTGCGACAGCTTTCCACAAAAACATCCATGTGTTACTGAAGCGATCTTATCCGGTGGCAAAATCTGTAATTTTGGAGACTCAGTGGTGTTTTCATAATTTTAGGGGCGAGGGATATTTCTGTAATTTTGCTGAAAATCTGATTAGTATTTACATGGGGCATATGGGGATTAGAGATTTTATGCTGAATTTTATGAGAGAACTTCTTGAAGGTTAATTCGATCCCTCTTTTGTGAAGAGTGCGGTCATCCTCTCGAATTGGTGGCTTTGGAGACTCTCAAAAGAAACCAATTTCATCTTTGTTCTCTTTTCTATTCTAATAAAAACCAGATTTTTATTCCTCAAACCCGAGAAAACCAATTTGATATCATAGCGGTTCAATCTTGATGGCAACAAGAAAAGTTGATGCATTGAAGGAGAAATTGGGTAGCGAAAACTCTAAAGGAGCAAAAAGCGATGAAGGAGCAACATCAAGATATGACAGATGAGATTGCATCAATGGAGGAGATGATCGTTTCTCGACTACATTCTTCCATGAAATCCATGTTGAAGACGAGGTTGAAACCCATAATGAAGAAAGGCGATCCAATGAAATCAGATTTGGAAGGCGAAGGAGGCCATGATGAAGATCTAGTACGAAAGACGCGAGCTTTAGCCAAAGAGAAGGGAAAAGGTCGAGGAAATCGTCGAAGAGCTTCTCTCCAACGCGGATCAATACTTCAAAGGAGGCGGCGAATGAAGACATTGGGGACGGCGCTCCTTCCCACCCTCACCAGGGGCTGCCGATCCCTGAAAAGAGTGTTGAGAAAGCATTTGCTCTTCGTAGCGCTCTCACTCATCAGTCGCTTCTGACATTCCATTTTGCTTTCTTCCGTTACTTGAGTGAGCGTAGCGAGCTCCGCGCCCTATCCAATGAATAAGGAGAAGGCTTTTTCGGCCTATCGATTAGGGGTGTGCGGATCCGGATACCCTGTTTTTTATGTTACCCGGACCATACCCGGTAAGGGACCGGTTCCTAAAATTTGGATCCAGAACCTACCCAGTTGAACCGTATACCCGGAACCTACCCGGACCATATGGTTCCGGGTAGGTTCCGGGTACCTGGTAAAAAAACTCTAATTTGTGTTGATTTTACTCTAATTTGTATACCCGAAACCTATCCAGTTGGATGTTGAAAGCTGTCCGACGAGTATGCCAATTCCTTTTATGTTGCATTTACTTGACAAGTCCTGTGGTTATGCTAATTAAATTTAAACTCATATCTGCCTCTTGCTTACGGATAAACAATTAATAACGACTGTACAAACAACCTACAGTTGAGACCTTAGAAACCACTGAGTTTTATTTGGACAAAGGAAATAAGCTAATAGCATGTTGGTCCAGGATGGGGAAGTGGTTTCCTAACAACACGAATTGGCTGAATAATGCGTTATTCTTCCTAATTATTGCTACATTGCTATTCTTGCTTATATATATACATAATAAATATATATAATAAATATCGGTTCCGGTTCCGGGTACCCGTTTCATATAGACGGGAACCGAACCCGGACACGATACCCGCCGGTTCCTAATTTTCATACCCGGAACCGATAACTATCTACCCAGAACATACCTGTTCGGGTAAGTTCCGATCGGGTATCTGGATACCATGTACCCGTGCACACCCTACTATCGATGGCCGAGCCAGTCTAAAACTACTTCTGACCTCACACAACGAGCGAAGTCGAGATGTTGAGGAGAAAGGGGGGTCCCTGCCTAGAGCAGTCAAGGCACGGCATGGCCAGGGGTTCACGGCCCCTGGAAGCCTGCCATGGGCCAACTGGGCCTCGGCTTGCCTGTCAGATGCCTCGCGGCTCCCTGGCGACCCGTCGAGACCTCGATGACTACTTAAGGCTTATTTCGGGACCTGAGAATAATTTGAAAGAGCTCCAGTGGCTTCATGGCTCTCGATTTGTTGTAGAGAGACAACGGCGACCACTCCTGACCTACGAAGAGTTTCGAGATGACTATGACAAAAACCCAGGCTATGAGAAGAAAGGTAATGACTTAGTTTGGGGCGATGTTGACTGAGACGGTGAGGATAACAGAGGCTGGAGCCCCTAAAGGGGTTATAGACGACCCAAGAAGATACGACGAGATAATTATCATACACCCTACTATAAGTAGCCGACGGGCAAGCGGACCAAGGAAGTCGCTGGATTGATGACAAGGTGAAGAAGCTGAAGATGCCACTGTTCGAAGAAAATGATCCTCACAACTAGATTTACCAAGTTGAGAGATTATTTATGGTGACACCCCTGATGGAGAGAAAAAATTAGATTCGGCCGGCATCTGAGGGGAAGTGCTCTCTTGGTTTTAGTGGAGGGAGCAAAGAAGACATACACTCGTGGAAAGAGCTCAAGGATTGCTTTGTAGACAGGTTTCGGGACACCCTGAGAGGAAATTTATAGGAGCGGTTGTTGGCACTCAGGCATGATGTGACCGTCGTGGAGTACATGGAAAAGTTCGAGACGCTCGCAAAATGTGTGAGGAGAATACCGAAGGAGACTTTGGAGGAAGACTTCATGAAGGGGCTCAAGACAAGCATCCGCACTGAGCTCCGCATACAGAGGTCTAAGGGATTGCTGGACACAATAGAGTTGGCTCAGATTGTAGAGGATTGTCTCACAGAGAAGAAAATGTCCAGGGTGGCCTAGAGCGGATCCACTTTTTGCAGCCAGGAACCGCAAGGGGGCATAAGGCACCAGCGGAGAAGATCAGCCCAATAAAGAAAAGAACTATGAGCCACGAATGAAATGACAGTTCAGGTGCATGACAAATGATGAGATGAGGAACAAGCGATGGAATGGATTGTGTTTTAGCTGCGATGAAAAGTTCATCCCAAGGCATCGTTGTCGTGACCGCACTCCAACTATTGATAGCAAGTGATAATGATGCAGTGGAGGGAGATGAACCAGGCAAAGACGAGCATCTCCACTTGAAGTGACATAATCATCGAGTTCATGACATTACTTGAGGACAATGTTGTTCTTCGGTAACAGAGTAATGATGAGATCTTATATGGTGGTAAAATCTGTAATTTTGAAGCTATGTGGTATTTTCGTAATTTTAGGAACGAGTAGTATTTGCTGAAAATCTTATTAGTATTTATACGAGGCTTAGGAGGACTATAGATTTTACTCTGAATTTTGTGAGATAACTTCTTAGAGGTTGATTTGATCTCTCTTTTATGGAGAGTGCGGCCATCTTCTTGAAGTGGTGACTTGGGAGAGCGGGTTTCTCTTGAAAGAAACTAACTTTATCTTTGTTCTCTTTTCTATCCTTATAAAAATCTAATTTTTATACATCAAATCCTAGAAAACATATCAGATACAAATAGTCAATTTAGTGGTTGCGAAGCTTTCCACAAAAACATCCATGTGATACAAATGGACTGACCAAGCTCTTACAATATCACCAAATGTATACCAAGCAACTATGAAAATTTCATGCATAGGTTGGCATGTTGCTTATGTAGATACAAATATGTTATTTTATGTTTTCTATAATTTGTTTCATTTAACGTTGGGTAAATTCTGCTATAACCCACTGTACTATGGTTAATATATCATTATACACTCATAAATATGATATTAAAACAAACTACCACTAAAAAGTAACAGACATTAACTTATCCTGTGGGCATAAGGACATTAACACCATATATCCAAGGGTAGTTTCTGCTAACATCATTGTTCAGGGGTGTACCATGATAACCATACTGCATGGATTGTTAGTGGAATTTACTCTTTAACTTTTTATTATCGGATTGGATGTGTAGATCCGCATTTAGTTTCTCTAGTACATGAAGAAATCAAGTAACTGGTGGCTGGAGATATTTATTAAAAAGATAAGAACTACTCATATATTAGCTCACATATCAGCTAAATATTAAGCAAAAACAGACATTTATAGTGCTCGATGCTAGAACATGCAGGATGAGAAGACTCATACTTGTTGCGCATTGTCAAGGGAACAATAGTGACGCAGGCGTGAACAAAACTTTCAGTTTTATATATATTTCCACATTAGGTTAATATGCAAGAAGAGTAGAAGCCAAGTACAAGATTTCACATTCCAAGACTGTGTAGCCCAATGCACCATACAAATGTCCTTTATCAATTATCATTATAATCTTCGAAGAGGAGTTTAGCCGTACAAAAGTGGAAGTAAAAGAGTAAAAGCAGAATTAATTTTCATTCAAAATGAAGAGATTATCACGAAGACATTGTGGTTGGCAAGGATAAAAAGTGTGTAAGGCCAAGTAGGCATCATGAGGCCATATTGCAAGTCGTCACTTTGAGTAAAAGCAGAATTAATTTTCATTCAAAATGAAGAGATTATCACGAAGACAGTGTGGTTGGCAAGTTATGATAAAAAGTGTGTAAGTAGTGCCAAGTAGGCATCATGTAGGCCATATTGCAAGTCTTATAAAGTAGTCACTTTGGGCCTTTAGAGAAAAGAAGTGGAAGATGAAAGTAATAAAAACATATGTAGTCAACATGGGAGACACTTCTCACGTCTGAAGCTTACATATTAATCATAATTTCCCAGCAAGGTTTTTAAATCTTGGGGTTGGTTTCAATAGCACACAAATTATGGTATTGGTATATGTTGTATTATAAGTATCCAACAATCTGTATGGAAGGCATTATTTTTTTTCAATATCAATTATCGTATCTCAAACTATGTATTGATTGCAGGTACTAGGTAGGACCTCATCTTGTGGAAGTGCCTTGTTGTCCATGTATTTTTCTTATGATCCAAGACACTATCCTCCCTTTATGGAAACCACTCAATCAACATGTTTATTTTCATAAGATATTGGTCATGAACCGTGCCTGCGGGCACGGTTCATTTAAGATTTTCCCATGCGAAATATTTGTTTCCCAAAAATTATTTCCACAATCAAAATTGCGAGGAACAACAAATTAACGTAAAAACATTTAGCGGCACGGACGCCTTTGACGCGGAACAACAAATTCGGCGCGGAACAACAAATTCGACGCGATCGCATTCAGCGCGGAACAACAAATTAGCGTAAAAAATTTAGCGGGCGCCTTTGGAAATTATTCTCATCTTGTTGTCACATACGTCGAAGAAACAATGGGCCCCGCGTTGAGGGAGAGATCATTCAATCTGCAACAGCATTCGATCTATAGCATTAAGTACAAGTTAAAGTTTTTCCCCCAAATGCATTAATTGCGTGCACTCTGCTATTCCCCAGAAACTTTCATTCCCCAAAAATTTTCATTTCCCTAGAAACTTTCATTTCCCCAGAAATATTTTTCCCTCTAAAACTTTCCACAAAATCTCATCTCAAACATTCATTTCTCAAGATTAAATCTCAGCCGTTCTTCTATCAATCCTTTTGTCCTAGTAAGTTTGTCCTATCAACCCTTTTGTCCTGGTAAGTTTGTCGGTCCTAGTCAACCCTAGGATTCAAAAACAGTTGTGTTTTATATAATAGATATTATGTAAGTCAACAAACTCATCTTCACTTTGCTTCCCAATCAAACTTTGGTGTCTTAGGCTCGCACAATAGCTGAAATGGCCCAATTGGACTGTGTCACGGTAACACTTGAATAGTACTACGAGGTCCCCAAAAAATCGATACATATTGGAATCGGACAATTGACCTTGAATTCAGTTATTACATGGGATTCTCTAAATCATTATATGAGATAAGTCAAAGTTTCAACTTTTGGTACATCAAACTCTTGGTTTATTCTTGTATTAGGTTTTATTACTATTGATGGTATCGGCTAATTTCAGATGGATTGTATCAGCATATTGAAATCCAATATGATATGTGTGATATGCCTTGGCATCAGGTGCTTTTTAAATGATGCTTTAAAGATCTTCCAAGTATGCTAAATATTAATTGCTCAGGAAAGGCACAAGCCACAAAAGAAAAAACAACTTCCCTCATAAAGGATATAATTAACTAGGCTCGTATGCACGCTGTCATTAATAATGTGGAACCACACGATGAGATTGAATTCATAATAAATTTAGTCGATGAAGTCTCACATCAAATTCACAAAGCAAAATAAGGGGGAAAGACGTGCACGCGCGCGTAGATGACCAATCTCTACTACATAATTTATTGGGCGTTAATACGAGTACATACCGAATTGCTCTACGCACGACCGCTTTATTTTATACTCCGCGCACGACGAATAAAATAATATTATTTACGTTTCTGCTCTGCGAACGACCGAGAGTGCTGAAAAATGAAAATACCCCTTAAGGCAAAACATAATAAAATCATGAAAAAATCATTGAAAAATCAAATTAAATCCCAAAAAAACTTATAACATATACAAATCGAATGACGGATGCCTTAGATCATAATAACACAAAAGTTAAAGATCGAAAAAAGCCGAAATATGAAGATCGAGAATTTTTTTCCAACATTCTCCGTTGGGTTGATAAACTGTACATACAATAATATTATTAAACGCACACAACAGCTAATTTTGCATTCTGTGCGCGATAAGTAAAAAGAATGCATAGATCAAAATTACTCAACGCGCACAACAGGCAAAAATTTTGGATATTGTGTGCGTTGAGCAATTTTGTTTCAGAGAGGCAAACTTGTTCACCGCGCACAACAAGCAAAAATTTTGCATGTTGTGTGTTGTGAATAATTTTTCTTTGTGAAACCATTTTTACTCACCGCGCACGCACAACATGAAAAAAATTTGCCAATTTTGCTCACAAATTTTTTCTCTCCACGCACAATAGGCAAAAATTTTGCATGTTGTGCACGGTTATCACCGCGCACAACATGCAAAATGTGGAGCAAAAACAAAAAATTTGCATGTTGTGCGCGGTGAGCAATTTTGTCTCTGTCACAACAGATAAAATGTTTGCATGTTGTGCACGATGAGCAATTTTGTTCATGTGAAAATGTAATACAACAAATAAAATTTGATGTCTTATTAAATTTGTTGCATTATACTTGTTAATTGACCATTTGCTAATGAATTTTTACTCGCGCGCACAACCACTTAAAATTTTACCCGCGCGCACAACCACTTAAAATTTTACCCGCGCGCACAACCACTTAAAATTTTAAGTGGTTGTGCGCGCTTGAGAACGTTGAGAAAAAGCACAATAGACTATTTTTAAAAAGCAAAAGCACAATATGATGTGTACATTTGCTATCAAACATGTTTTGTGTTTTACTCGCGCGCACAACCACTTAAAATTTTAAGTGGTTGTGCGTGCTTGAGACCGTTGAGAAAAAGCACAATAGACTATTTTTCTAGAGAAAAAGCACAGCAAGTTGTGTACATTTGCTATCAAACATGTTGAACTTGCTGTTTGTCAAAATTCTGGCATATTAATTTGAATAAATGGAGTATATTCATATTGTATTGGTATTTCAAGGAAACAGATACAATTATACAAATATGTTCTATATTAGATAAAATATGGATACGAATTCAAATTGAATTTCCACGTTACCCTCAGAACGAGCAGATTTCTACTAGTCGAGGGCAGGCATTTGATTGATAAAGAGATGAGAATAACTGAGGAAAAGAGCAGATTGAGCGGGGGAAAAAAAATAATGTAGTGTGAAAGAGGGAAAAAAGCCAAGCGTTTGGAAGAACGTTGATGAAGTTTCGACTATTTTTGTCAACCCGTCATGAAAACTTAGCTGTAGTATTAGCTGTAAAAATTTTAAGAACGTTGGGAAATTTTGATTCTCGGCTTCAGTTTTTAGTCACCGCATTTTTCAAAGAGTCGTTACTGTTCATTCCAAAAAGCGGTCGTGCGCAGAGCACTTCGGTACGTGCGCACATGAACTCCCTAATTTATTTCTTTACATTAGTTAAAGAAAGTGAATATGAATGACTTATCGGCTATGATAAGAGGTTGAAATTTCTTAGTCAATGTTTATAGAGTCCAAAGGGATATTCGATTAGGTAAATGAAAAGGTATATGAAACAGCTAGATCCAAGAGTATCACCGAATCAATCAAACGGAAGTTCGTATCTTTTTATGATAAAGATTGAGATTCCAACCGAAAATAAATGAACAAACTAACAAATCAAAGGTATACATCTCTCACCTGTGGAGCAAACATGAGAGGGGATCTGGAGCGGCGAGGGCTGTCGGGGGGAGTGTTCCCCATGGAGTCGACGGAGTGGGCCCGCCTCGGGTGGCGGGGATCCCGCGGCGAAGGTAGCGGCGGAGGCGGGAAGCCCTCGAGATCGATGCCGCCGCCCGATCTCATCGACGGGTCGTCGTGGCCGTTCTCTAGGTCGTCCTTCGTGCTCGCGTTCCCCATCCCACCTCAAATTTACGACACGACGATACCACTCGAAATAAAATGGAGAGACGATGATGATGGCGATGGCGATGGGAAATGGGGAATCGAAAAATACTTGCTGATTTAGTGGTTATTTATGGAGACCCCCACTCTTTTTGCCGCCAGAATTGGGCGGAGAGAATTGGGGATTTTTACGCATAAATAATACACACAACAAAAGGCGAGAAGACGAGCACTGACGTGGCATAAAGGAAGGATCTGATGTCTTGTATTGGACAGCAATCCGCTCGTCTTCGAGCATGTTCTTTTCGCGGAAAGTAGGGCATGCGGAAGGTAGGGCAGAAGGTGAAAAGATTTCGCTCTTTCCACCCTATTCATTAGCAATCGTGCACATTCTTTGAAGTCTCTTTTATTTTGGAAAAAAGCCATGGATTGTTGTAGCGGCCAGTATTTTTAAGCGTGTTTGAGTCTGTATTTTTATTTCAGCCATCCGAGTGACTTTTAGTCCATATGATTTTTTCTTCTACGCGTCGACGCGAGTGCCCCCTGCTTTTCGGATTTTTACTATATCGTAATTAGTTGCTTTTTAAACCCTAACTAATTACTTTTTGTTGTGAATGGATATAAACCAGAGTTGGTTAGGATTGCTTAGAGATACGCACATATCTATGTATTTTATCTTGTAACTCTCTTATTCTGCATATAAATAAAGGGTTGTTGGTTCCAGTTCCTCCCCCAGTAGTTGATTCATAACACATTATAAGCACGAGCCTCTAAATATTTTTCCACAAAATTTCGATCGTTGCGAAGACGAAGGGAGACGTGAGATCCACGCGTGCGGTGCAAGGCTTCCTCAAACGAGCGTCGTCATCCACGTAGGGTTCGTTCAACAGTCGTTATATACGGAGGACGGATATAGAGGTAAAACCCGCTAAAACGTAGTTTTTATCATACGTATGATTACTTTCTCCATAGATCTCGCAAGATCGTAGTGGAATCTGGGCTAATCGCCCCAAAAATCATGTTTTAACATGGTTTAATCTGAAAATTATTTGGGTAATAAAATTTCTTTTGAAAAACCCCATTACCCTCGCCGACGGCCTTGCCGTCGGCCATCTCCCCCCTCCCATCCGCGTGTTGCAGCCGCAACCTCCTCCACACCCCCCCCCCCCCCCCCGAAGGGGGGCGGCCGTGCCAGAAGAGCCGCACCCCCCCCGAAGGGAGGGCGGCCGTGCCCGGAGAGCCGCACCCCCCCCCCCCCGAAGGGGGGGCGGCCATGCCTGAAGTGCCAAGGGGTGATCGCGCCCCCGTGCCCCCCTGCAGCGGGGGGCTGCCCCGCCCCGCGCCCCCCCTGCATCGGGGGGCTGACCGACACCTCGACGTTCGAGCCCCCCCCCCCCCCCGAAAATATTGTGTATAGTAATTGATGTAGTGTATATAGAAAATATTGTCATTGTATTAAATATATTGCTTGTAAGTAATGAAGTGATATTAATATGTTTTCTGTTGTGAGTTGAGGGAGGCCTTTGGCCTCCCTCCCCTCATCACTCTCCATTACTCCCCACTAAGTTAGTGGGGAGGCCCTTGGACTCCCAACTTAATATGAGAGTTTTATAAATATAGTACCATGGCTATTTGCCATGGTTAATCCTCTTTCAACACGTTATCAGCACGTAAAGCTCCCATCTCTTGAGCTTTTTCATCCCATCTCCCCTCAAAATTCCATCCCCTACGCGCGAAGGAATCTCTTGTTGCGGCGTCGTTGCGGCGATACGTTGCGGCGTTCCTCTTGGGCGTATTCGGAGCGTGGAACTTTCTATCTACGGATCTTCTATTTTTTTCGATCTTCCCTAGATTTTTAATCTAGAGGTAATATCCATCGATCACGTAGATAGTTACCAACAATATTGTTTTAGCTATGATATTACATTCCTTAATCTAGAGGCCTGTTTACATCAGTTGCAATTGGATTATATTAACAAAAAAACCCCATTAATAACACGTTCATCTCCCACGAATGAGGATGGCTACAACCCCCAGAAGAGGGTTTCTCTGTTTTCGCCGTAAACAATCCGAGTATGATGCCTGAAAACGATTTCATTGATTTTCCTAATACTTGTATGGATTTTGATGAAGATGCGAATCTGCTCTTCATGGAGGTAAATGAATAGGACAGCACCGATAAGGTCCTGTGTGGGTCTAAGCTCCATTTTGTTGAATTCTCCTGGTAATACACATTGTACATCAGCCATAAACAATGATGTTGGACCAACAAATGCTTCGGAGACATGCCTCGAAATTCCTGATGCAGCATGCTCCAGAGAATTCAATGTTCTTTGTGATCAGATGCATTCTCAACTCCCCGATGATACCGTTCCCCCCCCCCGAAGGGGGGGCCTCTGTCTCCGCCCCCGGGGTTTCCCTACCCCCCCGGGGGTGGTTCCTGTTCTGAGGTGGGGGGTTCATGTTCATCTGGGCTTCCTCGTCGCCGACCCCCCCGGGGGGGCCTCCGGCGATCCGCATAAGGGATTTGAGAAACAGGAAACACAAGAAACAGGGTTGTGAAAAGTAAGGGGGAGGGCCTTGGCCGAACCAAGAAATAGGGGGAGGTGGAATTTCTTGCTAATCCATCTGTAAAAGGGATTTGAGGGGGCAAATTTAGGGTTGATGGTTTTTGGCATTCCACAACCCAAAAATAGGCTTAAAGGCTAATTTTATTTAATTTAAATAAAATAGATAGCCTGTTTGTTGGGCCTGCAGCCCATTTGTCACAAATGCACATATATTCTATGGGCCAGCAGCCCAGTAAATTTTTGTGTACTTAATAAATTTTTAGCCAACCAAAATTGGGCTTGAAGCCCAGTAAATCCGATTGCGATTTTTCATGTATCAATTAGATTTTTGAAACAGGGCCTGAAGCCCAAATATTAACAATATTTTAATTTACAAATTGGACATGATGCCATATTAATTCAAATTGCTATAATTTATTTGTTAATTTTTGGCAAATGGGCCTGCAGCCCAAATACCCATAATATATTAAAATGATTAATATTTATGGGCCTGCAGCCATATTCAAAATATTAATTTATTTTAATTCTTTGTTATGAACATATCGCGTCATATTGCTAAAATTATAACACCCTTGCATTATTATTAATTTATGGAATATTAGGATTTTTTCAAAATATAATTATCTTAAGGATCCTGCGACCGCTCTGCCGTTAGTCAACTAACCTAACGGTGTATGACGTCTCCCCGTGGTCCGAGAGATTATTATATTTTATAGTCTCTTTTTCCATATTATATATGCATGTGTTATATAAACCGCGTGGTTGTTTCTTTTGTGCCTGTAGCATATTATAAACTGCGTGGTTGTTTATATAAGCTAAAATGTGATTTTTGGGATCGGCCAGTTTGATACCTTTTAAATTCCTTGCAGTTTTATTTTCTTTTTGAGAGAATTTGTAAGTGAGGATTAAATGTATTAATGCCAAAGACCGGTGTACCGAGATATGAAGACGGAGTTTATATTTTCAATTGACAGGGACCACTTCTTGGTTTCCAAATTGTATTTTTCTTCTCTTTATGAACTGTATATTCGGACTTTGGACTTTATACGTTTTTGGGTATCTGGCTGATCCCCACATTTTACTTATTTTAATTTTTAATGCGTGAATTTCAATTTTAATTAATTCATGCTTATTTTAAATTGCATAGATAAATGGTAAAATTGGCAAGCGTCGATTTCGAGGTTCTTGATGCTGCAGGAATGAATTACCTGAGTTGGCGAGTGGACCTGAAGTTCCACTTGCGTTCGATGGCCCTCCTCGGTTCAATTTTAGCTCCTACATCGGCCCCAGCAGCAGCCGATGCTTATGCTAATAAGGCCCCAGAAGCGGCCCAATCATCTAGCAGCACTCCTATCACTGTCTCTGATGTGGATAAGGCGAAAGCCATAATCTACATTAGGAAACATATAGATCGGACCTTAAAGGCCGAATACTTAACGGTATATGACCCAAAGGAACTGTGGACAGCGTTGGAGACACGTTATAAACATCAAATTGATGTTATATTACCGTGTGCCAGTTATGAGTGGGAAAACCTCAGAATTCAGGACTATAAGTCCGTCGCTGAGTATAATTCTGCACTTCATTATATCACCTAACGCCTGAAGTTGTGCGGTGAAGAAGTGACA
This sequence comes from Scilla litardierei, assembly GCA_030789695.1. Taxonomy (NCBI): domain Eukaryota; kingdom Viridiplantae; phylum Streptophyta; class Magnoliopsida; order Asparagales; family Asparagaceae; genus Scilla; species Scilla litardierei. Next base: position 134,362,241 of record CM061132.1, on the reverse strand, counting down.
GAACAACGCATGTTGGAAAAGACATTTACCTCGTTTCACGAGAAAGATGCAATCCTCATGCAGCAGTATCGTAAACGCAACTTCACGAAATTCTCTGATCTGATCTGTAACGGCCAGTATTTTCTAGGCGTATTATTTGTGTGTGCTCGTATTTTCGTTTTGAACATCCGGATGTTTTCGTGCGCGAGATATATGTTGTGCGTCAACGCGAGAGCGTATCTGTTTTTCGTTTTACCGTATCACCATTAACCGACTATCAATTTGAACTAATTACCTTAACTTAATTATCTCACTAACTACAAAATTTCTAATCACTTTAACTTTCACTAATTACTTCGTTTATTTTTAATAATCACCTTTTCGTAATTACTTAATTTCTTTAATTAAAAGTTAATTGCTGATTAACTTATTACCGGCGCCTGAAAACTAATTCCCTAAATTAACTAAGTTATCTTTACCCTAACCCTACAGCATTTCTTCCCACCAAATTGTTGGTGAGATCCAACATGAAATTGAAGCTCCCCCCACATCCAGCTCCTCCCCCATCAATTGTCTCCTCCACTGTTGTTATAACAGTATCACCGTCATCAAGCTAGGAGCAACAACCTGCAAGTCTTCTCCTTCCATGCAATTCCTCTTCTCCTGCAAACAAAACAAACCAGATACAACCCAAAAACAAATCTCCCAGCAATACAATTCCTCTTCCCTGCAATCCATCAACCCAAATCCCAAACATCAGTCCCAAAATCTGTTCTTCATTAGGCCCAAATCATTTCTTCCCCAAAAATCCATTTCCCAACCAAAGCCCAAACCGAAAATTGAAGCTTGAGGGATAAAATTTCAGCCAAACTAGAAACATATCATCCCCAAAATCATGTCCCCCAAATCAACAGAAACTGATTTTGAAATCAGTAAACCAAAAGAGGAAATCAAAAGGAAACCCAAATCAACACCAAGCCCACAACCCATTTTCAGATCTATTCCAACCCTCCTCCTCCCTCGTGCCGCCTTGCCCACCATCGCGCGCGCTGACCTGCAACACGCCGAGCGCCCAGCAGTTGCGCGCGCTTCCAGGAGCGCCGCCTGCACAACCGAGCCGCGCGCGCGCCTTTGTTGCCGGAGCCGCCGCCGCAGGCCACCGGAGATCCGCCTCATGCGCGCGCGTGCTACAGCTGCTGCCGTCCGCCCTTGCCTCCTCCTCCCATGGTTGCGTGAGTAAGTCACCCTCCCCCCTTGCGTGTTTCCTTGCAGCCAAGCTAAAAAAACAAAAAAAGAAGAAGAAGGAAATGAAAGACAGAATGGAGAGAGAGAGAGAGGAGGACAGTAAGAAAGATAAGAATGAGAGAGTGATAGCCATATTAAGTGAGTCAAAGAGCAGGTGTGCTGGGCTTTAAGGAGGTCTGAGAGAATAGGGACACCCCTAGTAAAAGATAAAGTCAGAGGGGTTTAAAGAAGAGAGAGGGAGAGTTAGTTTATAATGTATATTAAACAATTGTTATAGGATGTTAACTTTTGTCCCTTAGTCATGTTAGTGGGTGGAATATTTAATATCGTGTTTAAACTTATGGTTAGCCTAGTTAATTAGTTAATTATTAATATTGGTTAAGTGTTAATCTTAGTTGGTGTTATTTAATTGTTAGTTGATTTCAGCATGTTAGAAATGGTGTTAGGGTAATAAAACTTGAATAAATTATGTGTACCATGTTAGTGCAACGCCAAATAAATAATACCCTAGCCAGAGACCCCAACAAATTAGGCGAACCCAATTCGGGTGTTATTTTAATATTGCGCGTATTTCGCAAAATTCATAATTCAGTGATTTGTTTAACTAAAACAGAGAACCACTGTCACCATAACGAAGTATCCGTCGAGACGAACCCAACGGCACCAAAATCACCGAAATCAGGCAAGTATGCAATTTATAGTGAATTTACGAATTGGATGTTAAATTAGTCTCTTGTATGTAAATGTTGCTCGTTACACTCGTAACCATGGAAATTGTTGTATAAAGATAACTGCTCTGGTTATTTAATTGCTGCATGCCTTGAAATAATTAATTAACGTGAGACATCGTGAAATCGTGCGCCTCGAAGGAGAAATCGTGATTTTCGTGATGTCATGTGAGTTGACAATTCGTGCTTGTAATTCGTGAATTAGGCTGGCTCGTGTTCCAGAACAAATCTTGGGTGGGGTAAGGGTTGAGCGGCTGCTAGGCGTATGAACGGGTACTCTCTTCAAGGGCACCACCCGTATGCGGTGGGTTAGCGCCAATCACGGTAAGCCCCCGTGAGAAGAACGACTCACTCATCACGTCCTAAAGGCGAGAACCCTATTATAGACATGACTTGCTAACTATCGTGAAATACTAACAAGAAACTTGCAACTTGAAACTGTTATCTCGGTAAAATTGACATGCTTTACTTTACTCGTCAAATTGTTTAGAACTGCATGATAGGATGTACTTACTTTAAAATCAGCATGTTTAAACTTTCATTATTATCTCGTTTAATTTATAACTGCCTCTTAAAATTCAGTGTAAATTGTATATCTTGCCTTGGGTTCTAACATCTTCTTGCAGACCCTTGCTGACATACATTCATGTTTTTGGATGTATGTCAGATCCCGAGCCATAGCACCAGGAGGACTAGTTGCGATAGCTGAACCAGTAGGCCAATGATCGTTGACTAGTGAACCGTCATTGTAATTCACTCATTTGTTGTACGGGTCATAAGACCCTCTCTTTCCTATTTCTGCATTGTTGTAATTCCTTTGAGATGTCTGAGATTGTAATAATTTTCTTTTTATCTGTGTTGTTTTGAGTAATGCAAAGCAAGAACCTGCAGTTTTCACACAGACGCTTATTGTGTAAGTCAAGGAGGGAAGAAAAGCAAAAGTACCTCCTCCTTACTTGCACAAGCGGGCCCGTTCACGTCCTCGCTCCCAAGTCTAATGGGAAGCGGGGCGTGACAGGTTTTAGTGGTGGCCCATGCAGGTCTATGCTCATGCAAAATACTCTAAAACAGCATTGATAATATTACAATCTTAACTCTCAAACAACACCTTCCCAGAATCTTCTACCCCGATCAAATTCATTAGAACATCCGAGTCATAAGATTTCTGATCCTTAGTCAACCAAATCAATATATCCTTGATTTTAATCTCCCTTTCTTTTTCATTCCACTTTATGACCTTACGAATCTATCGTAGTCCTTTCACAAATCATCTCCTACCCATACTCACATTTGACCAACCTATTCTAATCCTTGCTCTCGACCCACGCGATCTTCCTGACGGCCATCATTATCATTTTTAAGCATCCACATTACTATACCGATTCTACTTTCGATATCCCTCCCATGGAATTCCTCCCCTAGTTTTATTCCGTTAAAAAAAAACTCTTTGGTATATACTTAGAATCCATACTCTCCAGCTAATTTAAATTCATTCTTTGATTTGAAACTTTCTTCGCCGTAACCTTTAGTTACTATCTCGCCACGATTTTCTGACCTATAACATCCATACTCGTATATTTACCATACTTTTTTTATATAATAAACTTCATTTTAAAAAAAACATTACTTCTTTTTCACTAATTCAAATATAGGAATTTCTTTTCTTACGATGCTACTAACATATTTCAAAACAACCTATTATATATGTTTTTCAAAACACTTTCTTTACTAAATCTGCCTCCATTTGCATTCACAAAACAATTGCTGCTTAACTATACTCCTTTGTATGTTGCTCTTTTCATTCAATATTTAACTAAATCACATTTCATGTTCTAACTTATACCATTTACGCATTTCATTATTTTTAGCATATTCGTCATTCTCCTTAATCACTTAATTAATCATGACTATTTTATGCTACCTAACCAACCTAACTCGCTATCCATGACTCACCTGAAACCGTTCATCACAATCTTGACCTGTTACGTCTTTCAACTCTAAATACTACACTATGTTTAGTTATCATTGTGCTCGTCATTAATTATTACAATCTTAGAAAGATTCGTTTTACAATTACGTTATAGCCCTTTAAATTTTCCCTTCTATTTCATTCCATCATCAGCGGTGTTAATTTATGTTAAACATCATATTTTTAAAGCATTAGATATGATCATTATTGTTATAAGATTAGGTTTCAGCTAGACATAGTCTGAGATGACATGAGGGTAGTTGTGATTAGTTGATTTTGAACACAACGAATTTAGGTTACTCCATTGTATACGGTGATAATAGAATGATGTGTTCAAGACTTACATTTGGATGACACACATGCCTAACGGATTCAATTGAGTTTCTTTCTATACACAAGAGGACGAGTACATTACAGATTTGAAATTCAGATTAGTAACAGCTAAGAATACCCATGGAAGTACATCGTGATTCATGGAGACCATAATAATGAGTAGAATATTTGTAGTAACGAGACTTAATTATGGTGATGAAGATATTAGAACTGACACGTTATGTTGATGAGAATGGATAGTTATGTGGATTGATTGACATTGCTTAGAACAAGACACAATGAAAAATGGCAAGATGTGATTTGGCAGTTTGTTAATTATGGTGAATAAAATTATGAGTTATCACGAGGAAGAATGTGTTGGGAGCAGGACAATTATTGATTGTAAATTGTGATGTATGCTAGGCGTATTTGTAATTGTCATCATACATTAGTAATTGGTATGCCATCAATATGTTGATTTCTTGATATAAAGATAAGATTGGAGTTGGAAGATGTCTCCATTGTAGTGTTGCAAGTTAGGTTATGCAATGGACGATGTGATGATATATACTGGAGGGGACAACTTAGGAGAGTAAATAATTTTGGAGAATTTGACTATAGGTGAACTATACATTAGAGACTTCATAGGAGATGGCAGTGCTCTAATATCAATAACAAGTGGAGGGTGAAGAAATTTGCAAATGGTATTGATTGAGGATACTCTGCGTTTTTCCTTCAAATGTTATTTGGTATAAAGTATTGATTATTTTGAAGCGAGAATTTTGAGTTAGAATTCGAACGATAAGGCCGGATCTATAACTAAGTTTTATGATATGATTATAGTTGTAGCGTTATTCGGTGATGAGATGGGTAGTGATGATTTATTTAATACTTGATAGAGATTACAGGTTTAGCGTGCATTATGTTAGAATATGGGACTTGCAGTTGTAAGTATATATACACACACATTGTTATTCATCACTCATCCTCATCCCTGCACATCTTGGGTATCCGTCCCTAGTCTTTTCTCTTGCCCACTAACGATTAAGGCCATCGATGGTGCTTAGTCATCCGAACCTCTTTTTGGAACTCAATCTTAATCACATCACTTGTGTCTCGTCCTAACCAATTTCATTTCTTCGCCTCGAAGTATTCAGGTCATAATTTACCTCGTAGAAATACAAGAGCGGTATTCATAATTGTTCCCTGCTCTTTAGTGGATAAGAATTCCGAGGACGGAATTTTTCTTAAGGTGGGTAAAGTGTAACGGCCAGTATTTTCTAGGCGTATTATTTGTGTGTGCTCGTATTTTCGTTTTGAACATCCGGATGTTTTCGTGCGCGAGATATATGTTGTGCGTCAACGCGAGAGCGTATCTGTTTTTCGTTTTACCGTATCACCATTAACCGACTATCAATTTGAACTAATTACCTTAACTTAATTATCTCACTAACTACAAAATTTCTAATCACTTTAACTTTCACTAATTACTTCGTTTATTTTTAATAATCACCTTTTCGTAATTACTTAATTTCTTTAATTAAAAGTTAATTGCTGATTAACTTATTACCGGCGCCTGAAAACTAATTCCCTAAATTAACTAAGTTATCTTTACCCTAACCCTACAGCATTTCTTCCCACCAAATTGTTGGTGAGATCCAACATGAAATTGAAGCTCCCCCCACATCCAGCTCCTCCCCCATCAATTGTCTCCTCCACTGTTGTTATAACAGTATCACCGTCATCAAGCTAGGAGCAACAACCTGCAAGTCTTCTCCTTCCATGCAATTCCTCTTCTCCTGCAAACAAAACAAACCAGATACAACCCAAAAACAAATCTCCCAGCAATACAATTCCTCTTCCCTGCAATCCATCAACCCAAATCCCAAACATCAGTCCCAAAATCTGTTCTTCATTAGCCCCAAATCATTTCTTCCCCAAAAATCCATTTCCCAACCAAAGCCCAAACCGAAAATTGAAGCTTGAGGGATAAAATTTCAGCCAAACTAGAAACATATCATCCCCAAAATCATGTCCCCCAAATCAACAGAAACTGATTTTGAAATCAGTAAACCAAAAGAGGAAATCAAAAGGAAACCCAAATCAACACCAAGCCCACAACCCATTTTCAGATCTATTCCAACCCTCCTCCTCCCTCGTGCCGCCTTGCCCACCATCGCGCGCGCTGACCTGCAACACGCCGAGCGCCCAGCAGTTGCGCGCGCTTCCAGGAGCGCCGCCTGCACAACCGAGCCGCGCGCACGCCTTTGTTGCCGGAGCCGCCGCCGCAGGCCACCGGAGATCCGCCTCATGCGCGCGCGTGCTACAGCTGCTGCCGTCCGCCCTTGCCTCCTCCTCCCATGGTTGCGTGAGTAAGTCACCCTCCCCCCTTGCGTGTTTCCTTGCAGCCAAGCTAAAAAAACAAAAAAAGAAGAAGAAGGAAATGAAAGACAGAATGGAGAGAGAGAGAGAGGAGGACAGTAAGAAAGATAAGAATGAGAGAGGGATAGCCATATTAAGTGAGTCAAAGAGCAGGTGTGCTGGGCTTTAAGGAGGTCTGAGAGAATAGGGACACCCCTAGTAAAAGATAAAGTCAGAGGGGTTTAAAGAAGAGAGAGGGAGAGTTAGTTTATAATGTATATTAAACAATTGTTATAGGATGTTAACTTTTGTCCCTTAGTCATGTTAGTGGGTGGAATATTTAATATCGTGTTTAAACTTATGGTTAGCCTAGTTAATTAGTTAATTATTAATATTGGTTAAGTGTTAATCTTAGTTGGTGTTATTTAATTGTTAGTTGATTTCAGCATGTTAGAAATGGTGTTAGGGTAATAAAACTTGAATAAATTATGTGTACCATGTTAGTGCAACACCAAATAAATATTACCCTAGCCAGAGACCCCAACAAATTAGGCGAACCCAATTCGGGTGTTATTTTAATATTGCGCGTATTTCGCAAAATTCCTAATTCAGTGATTTGTTTAACTAAAACAGAGAACCACTGTCACCATAACGAAGTATCCGTCGAGACGAACCCAACGGCACCAAAATCACCGAAATCAGGCAAGTATGCAATTTATAGTGAATTTACGAATTGGATGTTAAATTAGTCTCTTGTATGTAAATGTTGCTCGTTACACTCGTAACCATGGAAATTGTTGTATAAAGATAACTGCTCTGGTTATTTAATTGCTGCATGCCTTGAAATAATTAATTAACGTGAGACATCGTGAAATCGTGCGCCTCGAAGGCGAAATCGTGATTTTCGTGATGTCATGTGAGTTGACAATTCGTGCTTGTAATTCGTGAATTAGGCTGGCTCGTGTTCCAGAACAAATCTTGGGTGGGGTAAGGGTTGAGCGGCTGCTAGGCGTATGAACGGGTACTCTCTTCAAGGGCACCACCCGTATGCGGTGGGTTAGCGCCAATCACGGTAAGCCCCCGTGAGAAGAACGACTCACTCATCACGTCCTAAAGGCGAGAACCCTATTATAGACATGACTTGCTAACTATCGTGAAATACTAACAAGAAACTTGCAACTTGAAACTGTTATCTCGGTAAAATTGACATGCTTTACTTTACTCGTCAAATTGTTTAGAACTGCATGATAGGATGTACTTACTTTAAAATCAGCATGTTTAAACTTTCATTATTATCTCGTTTAATTTATAACTGCCTCTTAAAATTCAGTGTAAATTGTATATCTTGCCTTGGGTTCTAACATCTTCTTGCAGACCCTTGCTGACATACATTCATGTTTTTGGATGTATGTCAGATCCCGAGCCATAGCACCAGGAGGACTAGTTGCGATAGCTGAACCAGTAGGCCAATGATCGTTGACTAGTGAACCGTCATTGTAATTCACTCATTTGTTGTACGGGTCATAAGACCCTCTCTTTCCTATTTCTGCATTGTTGTAATTCCTTTGAGATGTCTGAGATTGTAATAATTTTCTTTTTATCTGTGTTGTTTTGAGTAATGCAAAGCAAGAACCTGCAGTTTTCACACAGACGCTTATTGTGTAAGTCAAGGAGGGAAGAAAAGCAAAAGTACCTCCTCCTTACTTGCACAAGCGGGCCCGTTCACGTCCTCGCTCCCAAGTCTAATGGGAAGCGGGGCGTGACATGATCTCTTGCCTACTTAGGGCAGAGCAGAATCGAGATTTACTGCTCGCCACTCATAACTTACGTCCAGCTGGTACTGCACCTATCCCTGAAGCCTACCACGTTTCTCCCCAGAAGTGGAAAAACAAGAAGAAGGCTAATAATAACAAAGGGAAAGCTGTGATGGAGAATGGACGAGGAGCAGCACTCCCGTCAAACAACAACAATACCGGAAAGAGTAACTTCATATGGAAGCAAAAGAACACTGACCAAGTGTCACTTCCTAAGAAGAACTGGGAGGATAAATGCCATAGATGCGGCATGACTGGCCATTGGTCCAGAATCTGCCGCACTCCTCGCCACCTCCAGGAACTATATCAGACGAGCCAGAAGTCTCTTCCTGAAACAAACTTGGCGGCTGTTCAGCCACCAATGATGTTCACTGCAATAGACTTCGAGAACGACGACCTGCTCGATTAAGCTTCATCTTTTATCTATGCATTTAAAAGTCAATGTTACTTCATCTTTAATTTGCTTAAGTTCGTCTTTTTCATTGACTTAAATAAATTTTCGTTTTAATTATAGATGAAGTATGGAATACTATGGACAGTGCCTAATTGCACTGGTGTAGCATTGATATTGCTCTCACATACAACGAGACTATAAGATGCAAATTCTCCTCATAAACATATAGGAAATCTCCAATTTTCAAGGATATTTCTTTTAAAGAAAATAACTTAAAAATTGTGGATAATATATATTGAATATCAATATGTAACTCGTCAAGAAAATGGCCAGAAGACCATCTACTTACGATTTCATTGGACCCCCGTCGGGCCCCTATAATTACAGATATTCATCCTATAGAAAGCCAACTTGACTAAGCACCAGAAGTGCCTTTCATTGCAATAGTTTTTAACTCTGGCAAAATGGACTTGGTCATCCTGGATCAGCGATGATGGACGCATCATCAAATGAATCCATTGGAGAACCTGAAGATTCTTCAAAAGGTTGAGTTTTCTTGTCCCCCTTTGTCATAAGGGAAAACTTAGAGAGCGACCTTCCCTCCTGAAAGTGGGTTTAGAGTCTCCTGGCTTCATTGAGAGAATACATGGTGACCTTTTGCGGGCCTATTCACCCCGTAAATGGACCATGTTCGGTACTTCATTACTGTACTGATATATGCATCTACTAGATGGTCTTCTGTGTGCCTTCATATTCACTCGCAACATAGCTTTCTCAAAGCTAATAATGAGGGTGAATTCACTACTCATATCATTCAAGACTTCTGCCAGGCAACTGGCATTGAAATTGAACATCCTGTAGCATGTTCATACTCAGAATGGGTTATCAGAATCTCTGGTAAAGAGACTCCAATGGATTTCACGTCCATTGTTAGATTCCAGTTGCCTGTTGATATTTAGGGACCAACAAGTTGCACTCCGCATCGCTTATCACGATACGGCCCGCTTGTGGCCATATCTTATTGCTGATGCCGCTTCCTTATGGTTTACCACCAAGTCTTGATAAATATGAATTTGATGAGTAAAGTCTCATTGTAATAGGCACGCAGTCTAAAGAAGCCTGAAGCTTCTGAAACCATATCAGGGGACACATAAGTCCTCATCTCGTTATGATCCGCATACTTTTTCTGTGTGAAGTTGAGATCCAGAAGATCCTTCACATTCAGACTAAAGTACATCAATTGACGGATAAAATTGCGGACAACCAGAAGATTGTTCGTTCACACGTCCCTGCTGCCAACACGCCAGCTAGGATTGACATTCCCAAAGATGGATGCAATCCAACGGCAGCAGAATTGGCTGTACCTCATTTGAAAAGAGGACGCCGGCCAGGTTCAAATAAAAATTTCCTCATAATATGAAGATTCATGGATATATAAAAATGATCCAACCACAGGATACTGAGCTCAGACCAGCAACCTCTCCCCTCCTAATTTCCCCTGCAGAGGAAACAACAGGAGAAACATCATTATATTACGTACGTACTGGAGAGGTACTGGACATATATAGCACAGTCGTCGACGACGGTTTTTGCTTTCGCTATTGCCGTTCACGTCGCTGAATACGACGATGACAGCTACCCACTTTTCTATAGCGTAAACGCATAGAATGGCCAAATTGGGATGAGGCAATAAGAGTAGAGCTGGACTCACTCTTGAAAAGCAAAGTCTTTGGACCAGTAGTCCATATACCTGAATGTGTAAAAACCTGTGGAATATAATTCGAATTTCATAAAGAAATTGAAATGAAGGAAATGTGAGCATTTTCCTACTAAGCCTACACTTCTCTGCAAAAGCCAATACATGCAGCTCATGGACGTTGTGACTGCATATATATACGGCAATATAGATATAGAGATCTATATAAAACTTCCAGAAGGGTATAGTCTACCTCCAGAGATGAAAGAGAAACGTAGAAACATCTTCTCCATAAAGGTTACAAAGATCATTAGTTGATCTTAAGAAATATTCTGCCCTTGTATCTTTTTCGAAATATCGTTGACATGATTCGTTATATTTGCCTTACATATGGTCGACTTAAACCTAATAGGATCTCCAGCAGAGACCATTGAGTTTTGAGATAGCTTTAAAGCATACCTTGGAAATGAAAAACCTAGGTATAACGATCATCCTGATGATGACATTAATCATCCTGAAGATGACAATAATCATCCTGAAGATGAACTATCATCCTGAAGATGACATTAATCATCCTGAAGATGAACCATCATCCTGAAGATGAACCATCATCCTGAAGATGACATTCATCCTGAAGATGAACTATCATCCTGGAGATGAACCATCATCCTGAAGATGACATTAATCATCCTGGAGATGAACTATCATCCTGGAGATGAACCATCATCCTGGAAATGAACCATCATCCTGGAGATGACATTAATCATCCTGAAGATGAACTATCATCCTGGAGATGAACCATCATCCTGAAGATGACATTAATCATCGTGAAGATGAACTATTATTAATCATGCCGAAGATGTCTCGGCTTACATATTAAACACCTTCGTGGTGGAACCCTTTCATATTCTTCATACACCTGGAGTTTACGAAGAATGATGTCATTTTGCAACCTATTAAAAATGGATGCTTATTTACGACACCTTCCAGTAGCTGGAAGAGGGGGAGGACATCCTAGATCCCGAAGAGCCTAGCTCTAGTGTATTATCTGGCCAACTGCACGCATCTTTGATAGAACGTCTCCAGTAAAGTTGTTAACCAGATACAGTGTTGTCCTGGAGAGCAACACTAGACCAAGGATAGGCTGCTTCTGCGCAACTTCCAAGGGTCAAAGAATATATATTGCATATGCAGGTTTAAAGATCATCGCGATGACTGAAACACAATAGGCCGGCCACCTCCTAAATATATACACATCATCATCCAATGTCTACATCTTCTGAGAAGCTCATCATCCACGAAGCAAGTATTGAAAACGCCCAGCCAGGTCTAGCAATACCTTGCAGACACACTGAAGACTGATTCAAAGAATACTTTAGTGGAGTCATCTACCAACTTCGAAGAGCATTACACTCCAGAGCGACTCTGCCTTCCAATAGCCGCTAGATGAGTGAAACTTGTACAGATGAGTGATAATTGTATTTTCTTTCAGAACATGATGGATGTATAGACGAATAGGAGATGATTGTATAGATACATAGGAGATCTGCAAGCCTGAAGCTTGTACAGATCAGGGGGAGTCCCTCGATAGTTGTACTCTTTTCCCTTAAGCTGCTGGTTTTTCCCACTGGGTTTTCCACAGCTAAGGTTTTAACGAGGCAACCACAGTGGCTCTGGATCCAGAAGTATCCACCCCATTGGCATACTGAATCTTGAAGTATTCATATGCTTAACCCAAGGTAATGGAGAGATGAGGGGGAGTGTTGTGAGTTGAGGGAGGCCTTTGGCCTCCCTCCCCTCATCACTCTCCATTACTCCCCACTAAGTTAGTGGGGAGGCCCTTGGACTCCCAACTTAATATGAGAGTTTTATAAATATAGTACCATGGCTATTTGCCATGGTTAATCCTCTTTCAACATTTTCTTAATATTATGTCATTGAGGTTGTTATTATGAGTGTTATTATCATTAGTTTTAGTATTCTTATTGTTGGATGTTGTTATTATTGTTGGCTGGGCCTTAGCTAATTTTAGTGCTACAATGGGTTGGGATTTGTAGTTTGGCTTGGATTATTATTAGAAGATGAGAAGAGATGAGAGTTTTATTTAATTGAGAATGGCAAACTTGTAATTCTAGGGACCCCTAGAAATATCTTATTTTAATTACCCTTTCATTCTTCTACAATTTTCTTCTAATTTCTTCTCCTCACTTTTCCTCACTTCTACAATCTTCTTTTAATTACCCTAACCCTCCCACTATGGCCGAAATTTTTTAGAGCCAAGAAAAAAGGGGGGGGGGGGGGGGTAGAAAGAAAGAAAAAGGAAAGGAAAGAAAGAGAGAGGACAAGAGTATCAAGTGGAGTCATCCATCTAGAGGTCTAGGGTTCTTGGAGCTTTAAGATGGAGAGATATGATGGAATTTCATGGAATTAAGAGAGGGGTTTGATTCTCCAATAGGTAGGAATCCATCTCCCTATAACTTGCTATTTAATTTCACGTTTAATATCATGAACGGTATTCGTAGTTGTTGCTAGAAAATCTGTGCTGTTTAACTGAAACTTTAGTGATTCTCTGATCTAAATTGGCTACATGAAATTGCTTGGAAAAAATATATGTTGTGTATATTGATGTCCTTAATAACTTTCATGTTCACAACGTTTTCCATTTCAAACTGGAAGTTAGGTTAAAAATTCTATTTTTGCAACATGTTTGGAATTCTGTCACACTGGACACGGTTTAGAAAAATAGAGTTTATTACATGCACACTTTATGGAATTTGCCGTTATTGGTCTTGTTAAAAAGTTAACAAGTTTATCTACAAATTCATCACAGTGCATATTTTTCGAATTTCTGGCTGCAACATGCCCAAAATTAGCTTCTAATACAGGCCCTGAAATCTGTCAGGAAAACAGTCTGTACAGATCCTACCAATTAATTCACTATAAATCACTCAGTCTATATTTAAGATGAAATATTATGGGTGAATCCAGAATTACTATATCTTCAACTTTCATTTAGAGAGTTTTGTCAAATTCACAAGAGACAATGATTAAATACCTTGATTTTGTGGCTGTTCCTGTAATTTCAGCAAGCTGGACTGTTTTGGGTGAAGTTGAATTGTGTGGTGATGTTAAATTTCCCATTCTAATATGCATGGAAGTTGTTGATATGTTAAAGAAAGTTTAGTTATGCTATTTGTTAATGACAATGTAGTGTGTTAATAACCATGTTAATAATGACCCTCGGGTGTTTGTGGAAATGTTGAGGTGAAATGGTTATTATTAATATGTTCATGTTGCTATTAATCTCATGTTGTTATTAGTTACTTGCTATTAGTTTCATGTTGCTAGAAGAGGATGACATCTTGCTACTAGTATTATGTTGTTTCCAATTGAATCGAGTACTTTGTCATTATGTCATCCATGTGTTTGTGATAATGTTTACATGTAGTTCAATATGAAAGGAGGGAGATGCTTTACATAATTTGACTACGAGTGAATGGTTGTGGTTTAAGCCTACATGTTGTATGGCCATCATTAAATGATATGAGGTTCAGGGAGTATGTGTGTGGCAATGTGTAATGTGATTCTCATTAATTTCCTATAAAGGTATGCATTTGGGTGGAAATGAATGGCTAAGGCAATGTTATTTTGTACTTTGGCCAAGGGCCGATTGTGATGAAATTGGAGATATGGTGGTTTTTATGTGACTCTTTTGCTTCATGCTAGCTTTTAATTACATTGCTAATAAATGATTAAGTCCTCTTAAAGGAGGGTGACACGGGGATTGGGGGATACTAAGTTGTGGAAAAAACATGAGGGGCTGGACAGTTATGGTGGTTGGAGGCCCTCATGTTCTTGCCCGAGTGGCGGGGAGTGGCGGAAATGAGGAGAATTGGAGAAAATGTGAAGGGGAAATAAGGAGAAAACATGGCTCCTTTAGTAAGAGCTTGTCTCATGGAGTTTGCCTGTTCCACCCTAACTGGGGGTGAGGTCCAGTCCTAAGATGGTCTACCCACTACTTTGGGTCCAAAACACTTCAGATAACTTTCATTACTTTTGTAGCATTATTAAATGATGCTTACTTGTACGTTCTTTACTTGTAGCACTTCCATGTTGTATACCCTTGTTATATACATCGCCTATTGTAGTTCTTGTCGCTTGCATTTATATTACTTATGTTGTTGCACTCTTTTGTTGTACTTTCGTTTATGTTATGCATTCAATGCTTTATGTCATACACGTGTTCCCTTTAGCTCATTGCATACTTCATTTGCACCTTGCTATGAATGCATGTAGAATAGTTGCATTTTCATACTAGCATACTAGAGGGAGTTGGCATTCCTACTGGGTCACGCGTTGATGTGTCCCCGTTGACTATTTCAGGTGTGGTTCTTGGGGATGGCCGGTGGAGCTGGAGGTTGAGGTTGGAGGGCTGTTGTTGGGAGTTGGAGCTTAGATTGGATGGTGAGGGGTGAGGACAGGGCTATGTGTACTATGGGTTTTCTTTTCGGGTGAGAGATGCTTGTACTATATGAATTGATGCAATGGGATGTTTGAGATGTATATGAAATTGATCAATGTTTGGCTTTCAGTATTCCTCTGTGACTTTGTGTCGTTCTGTGTTTGTTGGTTGGCTGTTTATTGAATACTACATGTACTATTCCCAGCAATGCGCAGTTGTCTTGCAGATACGTTTTTAGTTCTCGTCATGTACCTTGTCCCTCTGGGTATCCCAGGGATGGGGTCGTGACATGGCCTGAAGCGCATTTCAAAAAAACAGAGATTTTAGACTGCGGTCCTGAAGCCCGTAGCCAAACTGCGGGCTTCAGGCCCGCGCCAGATTTTTCAAAGGGGGGGGAGTGGCAGATTACTAATAAATGGGCTAAAATAAGCTTTAAAAGGCTTTTTGGGCTAAAAATTGATCAAAAATGGCATTTTGGGACGTATAAATCAAAATATATTATGGAGCAATAAGGGGATTTTTTGGGGACCTTTTGGGGATGAATTAAAAAGGAAAACCTCTTCCTTTTATGTAGAACATGTTTAATTGTTGGGCTTTTTTCCAATCTTTTTGGATAAACCCAAATTTGCAGAACTCTAGCATTAAATGATTTCTTCTGTAAAATCTTTATCATATGCTTTGCATCATTTTGGCTTATTCTGCGGATAAACTCTGTTTGGTTGTGCATATTTTTTGTTAAAAAACTTAATAATTAGGAAGATCCTGCGACCGCTCTGCCGTTAGTCAGCTAACTTAACGGTGTATGACGTTGCCCAGTGGTCCAATAATTATTAAGTACTTATATTGTTTATCTCTATATGCGAATATAAATGCCTGTGATGCCTGTGATGAAAATGTCTGCTGAAAATGTTTGATGAACACAAATTTTTGCATGGATGGCTAAACTGCGGTTTTGGATCGGCTGTTTAAGTCCCACATTTTATTTTCTGCACTTTTCTTTTACTTTTGAGAGAAATTGTAGTGAGGAATTTATGTAAATGTCTAAGACCGAAGACCACTTTCCATGGAGACGGATGCCACAATTGAAGCTAAAGATTTTATATGGGACCCAAGGGGTTTCCAAAGTTGTAATTTCTTTTTTAAAACTTTCATTTGTGTAATATGGACTGTAATGGACTTTGGACTTTTTATTTATGTGGGACTGGCCGATCCACGCAATTAGCTCTTCATTAAAAATTGCCTCGCATGAAAATGTTTATTGTTTAAAATATTAATTCATGCAAATTTGTGCTCTACTAGATACAATGGCTAAAATTACCAGTGCTGATTTCGAAGTGCTGGATGAAATCGAAGTGCTGGATGCATCAGGAAGAAACTATCTGAGCTGGCAGCTGGATGTGAAGTTTCATCTGTGGACAAAGTCTCTCATTTCTGCTGTGACTAATAATGAAAATGTAAGCGATATAGAAAAGGCGCATGCCATTATCTATATTCGCCGCCATGTGGACAAGACTCTAAAGGCTGAATACCATACAGTCGAAGATCCGCTTGAGCTATGGACTGCCCATGAGGATAGGTATAAACATCAGAAAGATGCTATACTCCCAAAGGCAAGATATGAGTGGGAGAACCTGAGACTGCAGGGCTTTAAGTCCATTGCTGAGTACAACTCGGGACTTTTTAGCATCACCTCACGCCTGAAGTTGTGTGGTGAAAAGTCTCAGAAGATTGCATGCTGGAAAAGACGCATGTGTCCTTCCATGAAAAAGATGCGATACTAATGCAGCAATACAGTGAACGCAAGTTCACCAAGTATTCTGAGCTGCTGTCATGTTTACTCATGGCTGAACAAAACAGAGAGCTTCTCCTCGCCACTTACAACATGCGCCCCTGGCACTGCCCCCTCCCATAAGCTCATAATGCCTCTTCTTCTCGAAATAAGAGGGACAACAAAAGAAAAGAAAGACCATAGAAAGGGGGACAGAACAAAAGGGCTAGGGACCAAGTCCAGCAACGAAGAAATGAAAGTAAGCGGAAGTTCACCTGGCGCAGAAATGACAAAAATAGAGATGATGCACCCCCACCCAAGAGGGAATGGGAAGACCAGTGACGTAGCTGTGGCATGAAAGGCCACTGGTCCAGAGTATGCAGAACTTCGCAGCATCTCCAGGATTTGTTAAAGATAACAAGAAAAATAAAGGTGAAACAAACCCGATGACCTCTGATGCTCCAGTCAACTTTACAGCTGACGACTTCGAATATGATGACCTGCTTGATTAGCCTTCTATTTTTATCTTAGCAAACTGTTTAGAACATTTCATGTTATGAGAGCTTTCATATTATGTAATTTGATTTTGAATGAAAATGTTCTCTCTGAAAATGTGCATATATAATTCATCTCTTAAAAGATGAACTGCTCTCATGACTGATTAGTAGACAATAAACACATACGATCTTTCAATACAAAGCCCAACACCATGGCCATATTGAAGATCCAGGGAACGCAACACTGTTGCCCCCAAATGACACAGGAACAAAAATAAAGGATGCACTAATCTATCCGAATTCCAAAAGAAACTTTCTAAGTTTCAAGGACATCCGTTTCAACGGATTCCATTTGGAAACAGCAAATGTAAATGAAAAACAAATTACTGTATGTAATGTCTCAAGAAAAAGGAGTAAAATCCATACTTGAACGTTTTGAGAGCCTTACAGGCCTCAACCATACAAAGATTCGGAGAAAGGAAGCGAAATTAAATGGAGCACTTGAAGTGCCCGACATCAGCCAAGTTTTTACTCTGGCATGATAGACTTGGCCATCCTGGATCAGTGATGATGCACAGCATTTTATCCTATGGGTATGACTTGAAGAACGAGAAGATTCTTCAGAAGAGAGAATTCCCTCGCATCACTTGTTATAAGGGAAAACTAATTACAATGCCATCTCTACGAAAAGTTGAAAAAGAATCTACATGCTTCCTCAAAAAGAATATAAAGAGATAGATGTGGACAAATTCCACCCCCTAGTGGGCTATTTCGGTACTTCATTGTACTGATAAATGCATCCTCAGAATATTTGTATGTGTGTCTACTACAGACCCGCAACTTAACTTTTCCAAAGCTATTGGCACAAAAATGTTGCGGCACATTTTCCAGAAAATCAAATATAGAAAATAAGTCTGGTTAATGTTGGAAAATATACATCCTACTGCCAAGCAACGAGAATAGAAAATGAACATACAGTGCCCCATGTTCATACCCAAAATAGGTTGGCAGAGTCACTGATAAGTAGACTCCACTGGATTAAACGTCCATTAAATCCCGATTGCCGATGGATGCATGGGGACATGCAAATTCTGCATGCTGCATCATAAATAAAAGACCCTCTGGAGGTCAGAGTCTCCAATGCAACTTGCATATGGAATGCCATCCGAACATTTCTCATCTGAGAATCTTCGATCGCGTAGTTTAAATCCCCATTGCACCACCACAGAGGACCAAACGGTCCTCAACGTCGCATATGTATCCATGGAGGGTTTGACTCACCCTCACTTATAAGATACCTAGAACCCCAAACAGGGGACGCATTTAAGGCACATCTTGAAGACTGTGATTTCGATGAGACGAGTTTCCCCAAAATAGGCCCAGATACTGGAAAATCTGGCTCAAAGCAAATTATAACGTGGGATACAAAAAGCTTGACCCACTATGATTCGGTAACAAAACAATGTGAAGATGAGATCCTGAAGATCCTCCACATATAGAACAATGTTCACCTGTTACCAGACTCATTTACTGACAACCAGAAGATTGTCAGATCACACATCCATGCTGCAAAAACTCCAGCTTGGATTGACATCCCCGAGAATGGATGCAATCCACCAGCAGCAGAAGTGGCTGATCCTCAACAGAAAAGAGGCAAACCACTAGGCTCCAAGGACAGAAACTCCTGAAGACCTTAAGACAATACTATCACAGGATAATAAGCTCATATCCACACCCTCACCCTTCCCGAAATCCACTGCAGAGGAACTGCCAAAAAAACTGAAATTGAAAGTAAATGTTGTACGCACCGGGGAGGTGTTGGACAGATAGAACATAAATTGTCGACAATGTATTCACGTATCATATTGCCATATACATCGCAAAAGCGATGATGTTTATAAATAATCGTTCCATACTCCGTTGCTAAAATGCAAACGTAGAGATTGGCCAAATGTGGAACAAGGCAATAAAAGAAGAGTTGGACTCACTTATGAACCGTGAAATGTTCGGACCTGAAGTCCAGACACCAAAATGTGTCAAACCTGTGGATAAAATAAAGTATTACACACATAAGAAAAATAAATACAAAATCATATGCTATAAGGTACAACCTATAGCCAAAGAAAAATTTCGCTGAAACTAGGTATCTAACAAATTAAAATGAGCATGCCTCATAAATGATGCATAAGTCTCACTAAGTTATCAAAAGCGAATACCTTACGATTTGGCGAAGGAAAAATTTGGATATGCTGTTATTGGATGTTGTCACGGCATACCTTTGTGGATATCTTGGTAAAGATAATTTTCACATTATGCCTGAATAGACTTCGGGACGTCTATTCTATTGAAGAAAAACAACAAGAATAATGTACAACCAAGAGAATCGCTTGACAAAGCAATGATTCCTACTGAGAGTTGTCTTTGCATCTGTGCAAAGAGCAGGATCTGAGATCATAGTTGTAAACAACTAAAATCTCATCGGCTCTCCTGAAGAGAAAACCAAAACATCTGCTCAAGCCTGACTTTTAAACATGAAATAAAAAGACCTAGGCAAATATAAAGTCATGGCTCATAGAATCCTGTTACATACGCCCAGAAGTGCATTGGAGAAATTAAAAGGACCATTTCATCCAAAGTACACCAATGGTAGTATACTTAATGGATGTACAAAAAGAACCCTTCCGATCGCTGAAACAGTAGGAGGATATAACTGGTCCTAAAGTCCCTTATCTAAGTGCAATCAGGCACTCCTGGCTAACTGCACGCGTTCTGATATAGCAGTTGCAGTAAACTCATTAGCCAGAGATAATTGGCGCCTAAAAGGGCCATTAGACCGGAGTTAAGCCTTCTGCGTTCCTCCAAGGGTCGAAAGATTTGGACTTACAATATGAAGTATCATCCTCCAATGTTTATGCAAATGCAGGTTACATGTCCGGTCCCTATACTGAGAAATCACAGAACGGGTACCCACAGTGGGATGTCCATCTACTGCAGATCTGCAAAGCAACTTATGAAGGCAACGTCATCCTATCATTCCGAGATCCTCACCACACCAATGGTGTATTTGATGGCGCCTGGTGGTACATCGCATCCTAGTGACGACTGGGATAGAGGCTGGTATTGTGGAGCTGACCACATAGTCTGCAGACCACATCAGAGGCGACGAAATTTAGCACATCTTTCCAGAGTTTCTGGATTCAGCAGCTGCTTAATGGTGATAATATTTGTAATCTGTGTATATTTTCGGAATGTTGTAAATATGAGGGATGAGATAAGCCTAAGAGATCTGAAAGCCTAAGAGCTTTTACAGATCAGGGGGAGATGAGGGAATTTGTACTCTTTTCTCTTAGCTATGGTTTTTCCCATTGGGTTTTCCATAGCCAAAGGTTTTAACGATGCAAATCACATCAACTCTGGATCCTGAAGTATCCACCCCTCTGTGACGCTCAGAATCCAGAAGTATTCATGAGCAGAGTCACTTGTACAAATCAGGGGGGAGTTAAAGAGCGTTGTACTCTTTTTCCTTAACTATGGTTTCTCCCATAGGGTTTTCTATGGCTAAAGGTTTTACGAGGCAAACCTCACCAACTCAGGATCCTGAAGTATCCACCCCATGTGAGACTCCTATTATGCTCAGAATCCTGAAGTATTCATGAGCCGAGTCCACACCTATGGCTGGATAAGTGGGAGCATTGTGATTGGATATGAACCAGAGTTGGTTAGGATTGTGAGTATCTTAGAGATACGCCCATATCTATGTATCTTATCTTGTAACTCTCCTATCCTGCTTATAAATAAAGGACCGGGGTTCCTCCCCCAGTAGTTGATTCATACCACTTTTAATTAAATTAACTTACTAATTACTCGTTTACTTTTAACACTAACCGTACCTACTTACCCTAATCAAACCCCTAACCCTACACCATTGAACCCACCATATGAATGGGGTGAGATCCAACATCTCACCCCACGGCCAACTCACCGTCATCATTCTCCCAACCCGCCTTTCACTATTCTTAAATCAAACAACCATAGCAAACAACAACAACCACAGCACAACCGCATCATCATCATCATCCTCTCCTCTCGCTGATCAACCCAAATTCATCCAATGACAACAATAAAATCAGTTCTTTTGAACCCAAATCAAATCAAAACCCCAAATTCAACATTCAACCACAACCAAAATCAAACCCAAATCAAAATCAAGATCTGAAATTGAGGAAGAGAAGAAACTGAAAATCAGATCTGAAATCCAACCCTCTCCCTCAAACTCCGACAGCCTCATCTCCCTCAACCTGCAACCATCGCCGTGCCCCCTCCCCGAACTGACCCGCTGCCCCCTGCCCCACCTGCGTCGCCCCCTGCTGCCCTTCCACCTGCTCCGCCGCGCGCATGCCACCGCCTGCTGCCCAGCCACCGCCGCGCGTGCCTGCTGCCCCTTTCCGCTGCCCTGCCGCGCCACCCAGCCTGTCGCCCTGCCGCGCCACCCAGCCCGCCGCTCGCAACTATCCCCGTGTAGCTGCTGCTCCGCCCTGAATCCGTGCGCATAGCTGCTCCCCCGGCCGTCTCTCATCCCTGCAACAAAAAACAAGAAAGAAAGAAAACAATAAGGAAGAAGATAGAAAGAAGGCGGAGAAGAGAAAGAAGAGGAAGAAGGCAGGGTAAGCATTTGGTATTGGGTTTTATTGGATATGGTTATTGGATATTGTTTTGATTGGGTAAGTTAAGTTATTGGTTATTGGGTATTGAAATTATTGGGTATTGGGTATAGTTTTTATTGGGTATTTGAACTATTAACCTATTGGGTTTCAAATGGATTTAAGTGGATAATTGGGTTAGTAAACTAATTGGTTTTGTTTTTATTAAGCTAGTGGCTTGTTGGATATGGGTTATTGAAGTTATTAATGTTAGTAAGTTAGTTTAAAGTTATTAAAACTATATTAAGCTATTTTAAGTTTTAAAGTTATTAAGTTAGTATGTTATTTTTAAGTTATCAAGTTTTTAAGTTATTAGAGTTGTTTTAAGTATTAAGTTTTAAGTTATAAAGTTAAGTTTTAAAATTATTAAATTATTAAAGTTTTGGGTTATTAAGTTAATCAAGTTATAAAATGTTAATAATACTTTTCAGTATGTGTTATACTTTAAGTTATATGCTTAATTATATAAATGATCAATTAGTTAGACGAGTTAGTAGTTGTATAACTTCTTGTTAACCGTTTATCATGTTGAACAAAACAGAAAAACCGACCTCACTATAATATCACGTTTGGCGAGACGAACACAACAAACACCAAAATAATCGAACAGGCAAGTGTGCATTTCTTCTACATGCTTTTAAACATTGCGACATTTAAAAATTGCTTTATACCACGTTTCATACTCTTGCAATTTAATTCCACGTATTGTGACAACATGAATTATACTTATGGACATGTATGAACCGTTTGAAACAATTGCTACTCATAGAACGTGAACATGCAGGCCGCTTTGTCTAATCATATATATTGCATGCCAAGATTTGGCTATTCGTGCGGGCCGGTTTGGCTAGTCTGGCTCGTGTTCCAGTATTACAACTTTTGATGGCGGGTTTGGCTGATTCCGGCTCGTGGTCCAGAAAGTACACGTGGGTGTGGTTGGATTCGCGGGCACTAATCGGAGGTAAACGTGTCACCTTCGGGGCACTTGAAGGTAGATGCACTTGCTTGCCGCCTAACGACGTAAACCTTAGTGCACTAAATTGAATACACTCTTGAACATCCTGAAAATGCTATATTGAACATGTATAATGTATAGAACTGCTATTGCTTCCATTTAAAATAGGACAGTCGTGCTAATATTGGAATCTGTTCTTACCGCTTAGAAATAGAATTGTCATGCTAATGTAATCTCTGTTTGAACTGCTTAGAAATTGCAATTGTTCATTCATTTATAAATGCTTAACTTCCATGTAAACTATTTCGAAAACCTTGCCAAGGGTCCTAATCATATTATTGCTTTCCAAGGACCTTGCTGACATACATTTCTATGTTGTTTGGAATGTATGTCAGGACACGAGACATGTTATATTGAGGACGAGCTGATTGAGGGAACTGACCCACTGGACCAGGAGTACGCTGATCCAACTTCCCCACGGAGGACTTGCTGTAGGGTGTGTACCTACCTTTGTAGAACTATGTTGTTGTAGGCCATGCTTGGGGCCCTTGTTACTTTTTGTGCACTCTATCTAGAAGTTGACTTTAAATTCTTAGTGATTTCTGTTGTTCTGAAATGCATGCAAGTTCATGCGTATGGTTTTATTCACAGACGATTATTGGGTTTTGAAGCTTCACCACTTTGGCATATGCGGACCCGCTCGCATCCTCGCTCCCTAGTATAATGGGAAGCAGATCGTGACAAATGTGGTCCCCGGTGGCGCCGATGTGGGGGCAAGATTTTCAGCCAAACAATCCGTGCAAAATGCACGGATTTCGCTCCAAGAAAGGCAGAAAGTGGTGTGTGGCCCCCACTCCCCTATCTATCTCCTCTGTTTTGCCCATTGCATCAACTCACGCCTTTTCCCCTCTTTTTATAATTAATTGGAGTAGTTTAATTAATTAGATTATTTCAACCCTTGGACCCCACATAAAATTTTCTCATACAACTTTCTTAACAAAAGAAACACACTAAAGACAAGAAACTTGTGTGGGGCCCACATACAATTCTCAAACCAACTTTCAAACCGTGGGCCCCACATCAAGATTCCACCATTACTCTACTATTCACCAAAGTCTTTCTCTCCCATTCTCAACAAAAAGAACAGGCCCTTCGTGTCGTTGTAGGTCTGTCCCCTTTATTTTAATGAAAGAATATATCCATTTGAAATTGTTGGTCCCTCTAGTGAAACTGTATAGGAGTCTGGATAAGCAAAAAAATTGTCGATATTTTAATAAGTGAATTGATGCTGAGTTCACAAACCTCCTAATTTTTTGCTGTTGTGCACAACCCGAAATTGCATTTGTGCTAAGTTTATAGACCAAAAATGACGAACTTACCCTTTAGACATCTCGTTCTCGTTGTAGTATCCGATCAGAGAGCCGAGGTGGCGATGTTGAAGCTTGGATAGTATATGTATCTCGGTTCGAAACTCAGTGATCTCTTGCTCGGACTGGGGGTTCCATCGCTTGACAGCGACCTTAGTCCCATAGTTGATTTCACAGATATAAACGTTGCCAAATCCGCCTACTCCGATGATCCCCTTATAGTCACAGTTCTTGGTTGTCTCCTGCAGCTCGGCGAAGGAGAAGTAGCGACCGAGGCCCATGGTCGACGAGAAGGTGAAACCGTTCTTGTGGGAGCCGTAGTCGGACTTGCTGTTGCTAAAGGACTGGCCGGTGTGGATGAGGAGGAGCCACGACAAGAAGCTATTCTTCCTCTTGCAGTCAAGTAGCCTCTTGTACCACTTGATCGTCATCACCCCAACTCCGGTCGACGCTCCGAACCCCATGGCGATCCCCACGACCGCAAATGCCCTCGGCTTCCCGGCGGAGTCTGTGCACCCATAATGAAAATGTCCGTAAACTCATCAATTCGAAGGGGTTTTTAGGGGGTTTAAAAAAGATTTGTTAAAGTGTAGTTTTGGCATTTTTCGAAAAATTAGGAGGTCTGTAAACTCATCAATTAGGTCTGTCCCAATAGCAATTCCCATTTTATAAAACCCTAGCAGATTTTTTTGAAATTGAGTTTTTTCATATATTGAGCTTCTCATTTATGCCTTGTAACGGCCTGTTTTCATCAAGACAAACTATTTACGTATTTGACTAATTTTTCAATTTTTAAACTATTTTATAATGGTTTGTCAGGAATTTTACTGATTTCAAAAATTTCTTATAAAAATATTTTGAAGTACCAGACTAGTTATGGAGTATTTTAGTAAAATCGGATTTCATCAAATACTCGAAACATTTCTGATAAAATTCATTTTCAGTTATTACCGTTTTGACTTAATGAATTTATTTTCTATCAAACGACATCAAAACGATTTCAAACTTTTACAGTAACATTCAATGATCATTTAGGGCTCCCCATATTTATTACGTAATTTTCTGAAGTCAAACCAATAGAGAACCCGCAAACCCGCTTCCTAAACGTTTTGATTAAAAACTAGTATTTCCGTAGCTCAAACCCTGAAACGGACTTTGTATTTGCAATCCTCGCGACGATACGATCCCGTGGGTACGTTTTCGTAATTTTTCGGACACGTTTACTGGTAGGGGCAAAATCGTAATTTTGTATTTTTGACTTTATCTACTAATCAGGTTTTAACCTTTTTACTTAATTACTAATTACCCTATTAACTATTTTAATTAACTTTAACCTACCCGCAACCACCCCCCCCGTTTAAACGTGGTGCATGCATCCACTTAGTCTAAAGTTTTCATTAAATACTACCTAACGCATTAATTAAGCTTGACTAATTGCTAATTTTAACCCTATTTAAACCCTCACTAAGCCCTCTCTCTCCCCCGTAACCCTTAGTCTCTCTCTTCCTCACAAATTTCCCCAGGCAAAGAAACCCAGTTACTCTGTTTGAACCCGTAACCCCTCACAAATCTCCTCTTCACTAATCACCAAGGCCCCCTCTCCTTCATTATCATTCGAAATAATACCATGTGCAAACAACCCCCTTAAACTATCTCTTCCCAATTCATTAACAAACCCAAACCCCTGTAAATAATCTCATCTCCCTCACGCTAACGCTCAGTGCCGAACCGAAACCCATTTGTTTTCAAAACTCCATCTCTCCCGGTTCCCTCACCCTCACTCTCACTCGTCTCCGACTGCCCTCTCCCGCTCACGGCGCCCCCGACGTACGGCAGCCACCCCTCCGCCTTCGTCTCCGCCCAGCACCCCACGTCAAGCTCCGCTCCGAGTGCCATCGCCAGCCTCTGAGCGCACAACAACGCCCCCACCGATCCTAAGCATCGTCTTCGCCCCCGAAGCCTCGCAGGTGCCGTCCGACAGTAGCCGCCCACGCCTCCGCCGCAGAGACCCCTGCTCCCTGTGCATTTCCCGCTTCTCTGACCTCGCCGTACGACGACGAGAGCAGCACCGCCCTCACTCTCCGAGCGCCCTCCCCTGCAGTCGACGAAGACGTCTCGCCGGTGCCACCCGCCGGCCCTCTCAGACCGCCGCCTCACCGCTCTCGCCCACAGCGCCCGCCGTTCCCCCGCTGCTGCCGTGCCACGGCGTCGCTCCCCGCCGTCTGCTCAGCCTTCGGCGACCCCCGCAACGACGACGAGTCCCCACCGCCGACAACCTGAGCTTCTACGCCGTCCGTCACTCAGCCCGCTAGCTCGACAACGCCCGCTTGCCTTCCATCGCCGCTACCCGTCGGTTGCCGCCGCCGGTGACAGTCGCCGCCGCTATCGACTGCCCCGACACCGCCTCCCCCTCGCCGCCGTCCATCGCCGACGAAGCCGCACGGAGATCCCCCTCCGTCGCTAACGAGTAAACGAAGGGTGCGTAAATCTTCGATGGCAAACTTGTAAATATGAATATTAATTCGTTTTTCGTATTTTATTAATTAATAAACATGGTTTTATGGTTTTAAATCCATAACTAATAATATAAGCCCCAGAAAAATGTGAGACTAGCTCCAGAAAATCAGAAACGACATTCTGGACCCAATGTCACTAGTTTTGTCTCAATCGGACGCTTAGATTTTCCAGAATTAATTTTTAAACCTAAAAGTTAAATATGTTATTTTCGTTCAAAAATCCGTAACTTGATATTTTCACGTACACTAATATGCGATAAAAATATATGTTAAAGTACTCTTCGAGACGGTCATTTTGACAGCTTATTTGCGACTTTCCGATGCAGATTGCATCCGAAATAAATTATTGAATAATTAAGTACTTAATTAAAAATTAGTTTTTAAACCTATTTTAAACTTTTAAAAATTATAAAAATTAATATAAGCTTCCGAAAAATATTTCCTCCTACAGTAAAATTATTTTCCTCATATCTAGCTTATATAAAAATTTAGAACACTTTTTGACGACGTTTCAGTCAGTTATAAAATCAAAACGATCGATTACATAAATGGAAAATAGGGTAGCCTGTAACTAATGACTTCTTGTGTTCTGCAGGTACCAATACTCGTGCACCAGCATCTTTATAAGCTCTAGCTCCAACCTCGTCGTACCACGACGATCTCAAATAGTGTAAGTCACTCTAATTCTAGTTTTAGAAATTTAGCCTGTGTACTCGTATGGACTTAGGACATGACATCTAGTCTCAGAACATCTATTGACTTGAACCAATGACTAGAGACCTAATTAACTTGAGGATTAATCAATAGTGGAATAACCAAAGGACTAAACTGAGATAGTGCACTTTTATGGAATTAAATATCATAGTTGTTGGACTTCAAAGCATTGCTCGGACTAAATTGAGATAGTAAACTTTTATGAAATTTGAAATCATAGTTGTTGGACTTCAAATCATTGCTCAGGACTAGATTGAGATAGTGCACTTTTATGGAATTAAATATCATAGTTGTTGGACTTCAAAGCATTGCTCAGGACTGATATTCTCTGTTGAGACTTCTGCCTTGACTTTTCAGCAAGTAACTACCATATAAATGTCTTTGATGTACTCATTGATGGACGTATTGTTGTACACATTATTGGATGTACGAAATGATGGGCCTATGAGGCCATACTGATACAGATATGGATACGGACACGGATACTGATATAAATGTGAAATGTGATACAACATGGGTTATGGGGTAGTCTTGAGCTACGTAGTGTGCAGGAGTGACTGGGTCCACCCGTATTTGGTAAGCTATACCATCACCCTAAAGGGGATGGTAGGTAGATATTCCACGAGTTGCTCCGTCGGATGGGTGCACTTCTGGTTGCATATCGTACACTCGAGCTAAGACTGTTGCACTAGCTGATTGATACAGGGCCCATGAGGCCATATTGATACAAACACTGATATGAATATTGGACTATAATAATACACGGGATACAAGGTAGTCTTGAGCTACGAAGTGTGCGGGAGTGACCGGGTCCACCCTTATTAGTTAAGCTGTACCATCACCCTACAGGAATGGTAGGTAGATATTCCACGAGTTGCTCCGTGGGATGGGTGCACTTCTGGTTGCATATCGTACACTCGAGCCAAGGCTGATGCACAGTTGATTGACGTTACACTAGTTGGTTGATACTATTGTTCAGTCACGACTACTACTATTCTACGGACTAAGTCGAGACTACTCGAACGTGATAGAACAGTTTAATAATAAGCGGTCTTAAATTACGACTGAATCAGTGTCTAGAAAGGAACGGGAAGGGGGTTGGTCAACCAAGGGACTTGTTCCTGCGGTCTTTGAAGTGACCTGTGCCTTCAAGCCCTGACTGACTGGCTGATTTGGAAGTTAAGTTAGAGTTCGTATTATTAGGCCAGCCTACACTATTAGATAGCCAAACAACGCTCACCTCCCTAAGTGTTGCTACAACCACATGGATGTCTAACTATCGTCATCGCTATTACCGTGTGTCGAAATATTGTTGCTACCATATGCCATGCCACAGTTAATGCTCTAGTTCAGTCACCTTTACTTTATGCATCACATGCACTTCACTTACCACACCTGAACAATTACCAGTACTTTACTTATCTGTCTGCCCATACTTTACTTTTTGCACCTGCATGACTATCGTTTGTTTACTATAGCTTGTTCTATACTTTTGCACTACTTTGTTTCTATTGCTAGAATTGTTGTGACTTACCTACGGTTCCATCTCTGTGGCACCGCAGACGACGTACATATGGAAGCAGATGCTCTAGAGTTAATAGCGCCAGAATTTGACCATGAGTCTGCAGCTTCAGAGTTGTTTCCAGTTGTATTTACTTTCCTTCATGTACGATTGTTGGACCATTTTTGTACAAT
>CM061132.1:134262221-134332569 GCA_030789695.1 Scilla litardierei | reverse complement strand
AAACTGAGCTGGTTGCGAGAGACGTTTATGGAGTTGCCTGCAGAAGCCACCCCTGAGGAGATTCGACAATATACTTGGGTATATATTTTGCATATGATAGGCACATTATTGGTGCCAGATCTAAGTAAAGGGTCGGTGCATCTCAGGTGGTTGACAAAGATGGAGCATATAGAGGCCATTGAAGATTATTCCTGGGGTAGTGATGTGCTTGCTCACCTGTACGCAGAGCTAAGTAAGGTGGCAAGAAGGGAAACAACGGGGTTATACGCATGCTCCACCTTGTTGCAGGTATACAATTTGAAACTTAAGTTCATTGTAATATTTTTAACATAGTAACAGTCACTGACAAATTCATATTCACATGTATGGTCATGCGAGAGATTGTATATAGGCATGCCGACTTGCTCCCAAGACATATTGGATGGCACCCTCCCTTTAGGGTGCAGGTGGAATGTGCCATTATCATTCAGAGAAAACCCTCAGCGGCAACTGGATTTTCATAGAAACGAGCTTGACATGTTAGAGCCGTCGCAGGTAAGAAGTTATAAATTTTATACATTGATGTGATGAACGATGGATTAATATTACGAATTCTGATGAGTTATTCATAATTTTCATTTCCTTTAGGTGATCTGGGAGCCATATCTTCAGAGATATCAGAATCTTCCTGATTTATGTGTTTTAGAAAATCAGAGCTGGCGTGCGCGTGTACCGCTAGTTTGCTTTGATGTATTGTGATGCATCCCAGATCGTGTTATGCGCCAATTTGGTATACCGCAGCATATTCCAGAAGCGGTTCCAATCATGCCGGTGAAGACCGGCATGAACCCTAGAGCATGGAATGAAGCCACTGTGGAGCCCCTCATGAAGTGGTACGACAGGGCTGCACATATTGTTGAGCAGGGGGATGCTGTCAGTTTAGATGTATATATGGAGTGGTATTGGAGGATCACACGGAGGTGGATATATAGTAGGCAAGAACCCACGTATGGTTACATGCCTCGTGGTCCAATCGAGCGGGAAATGGTAAATAGTAGTTTAGCATTAAAATGTTTGTTTGTTTATTTTAT
Organism: Scilla litardierei; assembly: GCA_030789695.1. NCBI lineage: Eukaryota > Viridiplantae > Streptophyta > Magnoliopsida > Asparagales > Asparagaceae > Scilla > Scilla litardierei. Next base: position 134,331,499 of record CM061132.1, on the reverse strand, counting down.
ACATAGGTTTCTAATATATATTTTATCCATTTGTTTTGCAGACCGACGCACTCAGAATGTTAGAGGATATGTGTACACGTGCTTACGAAGCACGTGACCCAGAGCAGATCCTTCAAATTAGGGATAAGATCGGATAGGTGCTCCGCGGTACACGACATAAAAGTGAGGGTGCAGGACAGCAAGAGCCTGCCGGGGATGAAGCAGGCACATCTCAGCAGTATCAGCCAGCCGGGGATGAAGGAGGCACCTCTCAGCAGTATCAGCCAGCTAGGGATGAAGAAGGCACCTTTCAGCAGTATCAGCCATTTACCGGTGATGAGGCCGGCACTTCTTAGCAGCTGCAGCCATATACCGGTTATGATGTCGGTATGTATCAGTAGTATCAGGCATATCCCGGGTATGAAGGCGACCCATCTCAGCATTATCAGTCATATACTGGGTATGAAGCCAGCACATCTCAGCCTATTACGCCATATAACGTTATCCCTGAAGCTGACCCATGTCAGCAGTATCTGGTAGACGAGCCACTGCTGACTATGAGAGACGAGCCACATCAGACTCTGGCAGACGAGCCACTGCAGACTATGAGAGACGAGCCACATCAGACTCTGGCAGACGATCTACATCAGACTCACGTGCATGAAGCTGACACTTCCCTGACACAACACACCCAACCAGTTATGGAAGGGGACACATCAACTCAGCGAGGTCAGTTTCTCACATACAGGCGTGAGCGGTCTCTTATGAGCAGGTTTTTACATAGGCTGCAATGAATGTAATAAAGCTATTTTCATTGTGTTTAAATTTGTCGAAATGTTATTTAATTTTGGAATGAAATCTGAAATTTTATCTTCAATGTGTTGAAATATGGCATTTATGTGGGTTTTATATGTTTGAGCTGCGTGGAATGAGATATGAGTTGGATATATGTGGTATATGCGATAGGTGTGTGATATATGTCATGGGAAATGCGATAATGTGATGGATATGCGATATGTGATGGATGTGTGAATGGGATGAGATGTGGGAATGTGAAAGGAGCTGGAAGAGTAGTTTGGGGGTGGCAGCAGCAGCTGCTGCTGATTGCACAATTTCAGTGCAATCAGCAAGCTGCAGAGCAGCAACCCAGGTAAGGGCATTTTTGGCCGCGGTTTCAAACCGCGGCCAAAAATGCATCCAGGTTCAGTGCATTTTGGCTGCGGTTTGAAACCGCGGCCAAAATGCACTGAAACTGGCCGCATTTTTGGCCGCGGTTTGAAACCGCGGCCAAAAATGCCCTTACCTGGGTTGCTGCTCTGCAGCTTGCTGATTGCACTGAAATTGTGCAATCAGCAGCAGCTGCTGCTGCTGCCACCCCCAAACTACTCTTCCAGCTCCTTTCACATTCCCACATCTCATCCCATTCACACATCCATCACATATCGCATATCCATCACATTATCGCATATAGCACACACACATCAAGAAAGTTGCATTTCATTCGAAAAGTAAATAAGATACATATATCACATATATCCGATTTCATTCCAAAAGTATATAAGATTTTACATATATCGCATATCCATCATATATATCACGTCGGATCCATCATATATATCACGTCGGATCCATTACATATATCGCATATACATATATCTATCCATCACACTCGGATCCATTACATATATCTTATACACTCATTCACATATATCAAATATACGATACATAGATTTCAAATAATATGCGACATGGAATTTCTTCAGTCGGATGCATTATATTACTTCAGGCACGTGAACCGCCTCCTCGATGCGATGGAGCCCTACAACATTGGTTGAAGTTAGTACAAAAGTATTTTTCATAAAGACTAAACATGAAATGTGAAAAAGAACATACGATGCTGTGCGTATAGGATTTTGGCAACGTGATTTCTTATGACCAAGCTGATGACAATTGGTGCATCTATTCTGACTGTTTCCTTCACGTGGACGATCCATTTCTCCCCGAATCCGTGTCGATCTTGGCCGACCGGGTTGTCTTCTTTTTTCTGGAGGAAGTAAACTGGGACCATCCAACTCCTTCCAGTACCTTTCATCAGGTATGGGGTGAAATTCTGGGATATATGACAGTTGATATTTACTCACACTATACCATGGTGAACAAAATGGCCAAATATGATATGTTTGCACCATATTGCTGTCTTGACGTTGCGGCGATCACATGGACACATGTCATATGCTGAAGCATAGGAATGTTGCACGTACATGTGCAACGGTCACCTTCTATCGTCACGGCATATGCTTGTGCATCTGTATCCATCACCTGCCACTCAAAGTCACCAAATCTTGTGATGTAGCAACACCGGGCTGCTTGCACACGTGCACCAATAATGTTCTCAGTTTTTGGGGTGAAAGTGGTCGTCCAACGGAGTCCATCAAGCCGCCGATGATAGAAATACTTGTTTAACCTATAAAAGGTTCTTGCAATCAACGATTGTATCGGAAGCGCTCTAGCTCCTTTAAGAACCCCATTGAAGCTCTCCGAACAATTGGTTGTCATTATACAATAGCGTCTACCGTCATCTTCGTGTTTTGCCCACCTCTTTGTGTCTGCCCCCAAGTTTGTATTAATCCAATCATCAGCTGCAATAGACTCTTTTCTAATCTTTTCACGAAAAAAATTATATGTCAACAAGTCTGATGCATTGCCAGCTTCCCATAAGTTATTTTCCAATGTAGCTGTTCGGAACCCTTTCGCCGTGTAATTTGCAATAATATGGCGCAGACAATACCTATGGTGTCTAGAACCTGGCCATCCCTCTCGTAGTGCTCTCGGAATACCTTTCATTCTATCGGAAATGAAGGTAATCGTTCGGTTTCTACGGGCACTCGGTATCAACTCATAGATGCAGCAGAAAAACCACTTCCAATTTTCTACATTTTCAGCTGATACTACTGCAAATGCTAACGGAAATAGGCCCCCATTTGCATCCACGCCTGTAGCCACCAGTAAGCACCCTGCATATTTCCCATACAAATGTGTGCCATCAATACTTAGGACCGGCCTGCAGTGTTTGAACCCTTCAATTGATGGTCCAAAAGACCAAAACACTCCTGTAAACTGTGCCACTCTTGGCCCGATAGTTTCATATGTAATTTTATACACTGTTCTAAGTATTGCTTTCCTTGATGGCTTCTAAGTACTGTGGGAGCCTCTTGTATGACTCCTCCCAATCCCCAAATATCCTCGCTAAAGCTTTCGATCTAGCCATCCATACTTTGTGATATGATATTCTGATGTGTAACATGGCATGAATGGCATCTTGTATTTCTGCAGGTGTCATATCAAGCTTGGTCTTCACCTGGGGCATAATTTTGTAACTTATGAAAGATGATGTGGCTTAACTATGATCAGTATTTAGAGTGGGATTGTTGCAGGTGTGTTCATCACCTACTTTTGTTATCTTGAACCTCCCAGCTGTTCTTTTTCCCACCGCTGCATAAATCCTCCAAGGACAATTCCTACTCCCCTCATCTTGAGTATGCGGATTCACTTCATGATTCAAGCCACATATCACGGAATAGCAAGTTATGTTTGTATTCATTGGTCTAAATGAGACATTGTGCTCGATTCCATTCCGTTATTGCTTTTATCAAGTCGATCTTTGTATCATACATATCACCGACGTTGGAAACTCCGGAACTGCTGGGAAGCCTAGGCTCTATCAGATGCCTTTCTTGGGTATTCCTCATAATTGTAGTGTTTACCCATTGTTCCTCATCCTCTCCATCTGGCAACGGCTATTCAAACTGCACATTTGTATTATCTGTAACGGATTGATGTATCCATTCTGTATCATCTGCATTTAGATCGGCAGCAACCTGCATGCTATCCTCCCCCACATTAGGATGTTCATCATTATCCGTGCCATCACTTTTGTCATCCACCAGTCTCGCTAGAGACGTCGATGCTCCAATATATGTGGATCTGTCAATATCTTCAGGAATCACATTTGCTTGCGTGGGCATCGTCTCTGGTACAGATGGACCTTGAATATAAGTGGAGTAAGTTGCATTTGCATCATCTCCTTGTCCCGCAACATTCCAACTGCAAATGGCATATGAATAATTGAAATGTTTAGCATATGGAATTTACTTCATACAAATATAACATAAACGTATTTAGTACTTCAAAACTTTCTATACTTACGTATCCTCTTGTTGGTTATACGAACATCCTTCTCCCGCCATATTCTCTATAGGCATAAAGTCAGCCGAATCATTACCAATATCCAGCATACGAGTAAATGTGCCATGTGGTTCGCTCACTCTGGTGTTGATTATTGCTTCTTTTTCCACATATATTTCAACTAATCGTTGAACTTCACCCATGCTAAATAGAATCTCCATGTCCCCGTCATCTGATATCTTAACCGATGTAAACCTTTGATCAGTTATTGGCCATTTGCACACCAGATTCAATGCAAACTCCTGCCGGTTTATCCGTGTGCCTATGTATATCCGATCTACTAGCTCAGAATATGTTGACGGTCTTCTCACAATAATTGGTCTCACAGCACCCCCGACATACTTCGGTTCGTGATTTTCATCAATCATTAAATCTCCATCAAAATAGAATGTAACAAACATCCTATCACTTGCCATTATTTTAACCCTACACATAATTGACATTCATTAATTTCTCTAAAACCATCAAAATTTGAATTATTTCAAGAACATATATCTTGTTATGAAGTAGATTTCTCACCTCAAAATCACCTAGGAGACGCACCAAATCGCTAAAACCTCCGTGAGATGGTTAGAATTTTACTTCGCCCAAGGAGTAAAAATCGCTTCTGTCCGAGGAAGAAACAAAGGAAAGTAAGATGCTCCAGGGCAGCAGCTGGCGGCTGCCGTTATCTTGGGCACTGGACGCGGTTTGAAACCGCGTCCAAACCGCGTCCAAATTTCAATTTGGACGCGGTTTCAAACCGCGTCCAAAGCTCAAAACGCTCCCGACACGCGCGCGACCAAAACTTGGTCGGTTTTGGTAAAATGTTTTGAAGTTGGTCGCTTTTGTTAAAATGTTTTAAAAATTGGACTAAATGCAAAAATTGTCCCATTTAGAATTGATGTAAGTCAAGCCTACATACAATCCTAGCCATGGGTAGCAACCACATTTCGAACTATAAACCTTTGATGAAACGACCAGAGAAGATCTTTTGCATTATGTGTAATAACAAAAATACTAAATCTAAGGGAAACTTTGTTGTTTGTCAAAAAAAATTATTAGGGCACTACAACTATCAATGTTTCGCAAAAGCTATAGCCATAACGTAAATGTAACTCTTCAAGCCTAAACATCGTGAAGGCAACAAAGGTTATAGAAATAATAAATTCATCATCTTTTCATTACATTTGACTTTGGTTTAGTTTGAAATTTATCCAACACTGCAATCATTGCACTCAGACAAGTATAATGGGTAAAATAACAGTGAAAGATATATCATACTTAAAAGGACGATTTTTGCATTTAGGCTATTTTAAAAAAATATGAAAAACGACTAACTTAAAAACTAATTACCAGAACAGACCAAGTTTGGTCCAGCTCAGCGCGCATGCGTGCGGGAGCGATTTTTACGCCTGGCCGCGGTTGGAATGCAATTTGGCCGCGGTTTGCATGCGTGCGGGATCGATTTTTACGCCTGGTCGCGGTTGGAATGCAATTTGGCCACGGTTTCAAACCGCGGCCAATGTGATATGAAAGGGCAGCCGCTTGCGTCTGCCCTTTCTTTCTTACCTTTCTTTCTTTCTTCCACGCGCAGCCTATTTTCCTCCTTCAATGAAGTCTCCCTCTCTATCTCAAGTAAAAATCTCCCCCTCTCAAGTAGATTTTGGCGATTTGGTGCTTCGCTGCCCTTTATTAACTCTCAAAACGTGGAGGAATCGCCATTTTCAGGTATCTAACCTTGCTTTTATATAAAAGTTATATGATGCCATGCTATGTGTTTACATGATTGTTAGGATTAGTATAATTGTTAGGATTATATGATTCTATGCTAAAACTTATACCATATTTAATGAGAACATTAGTATGATTAGTAGGATGTTTTGATTTAGTTGGTTTTCAATTTCAATTAGGATTTAGATCAATTTAGTAGTGGATCAATTTAGATCAATTAAATTTACATCAATTTAATGAGATTATTTAGATCAATTTATATCAATTTAGATTTAACTTTTCAACTAATTTTTTGAATTTTGATTTTGGTTGCTTAATGAGATTATTTATTAGTTAATATCAATGGTATTCTTTCGTATATTAGAGGGAATAAATTACAATTTCTATTTTCAGTACTTCATGCCCATAATATCCTCTTTATTAGTTAATATCAATGGTATTAACTTGGTAGAAATCCAACAAGGCACGAGCGATATAAATAGGTGGATGCCGATTTTCCAAACCATCGTGTAAATTATGTTCATGTTAGATGATAGAAATGATATTAGAATTGTTGTTGCTTGGTATGTCGATGTATGTATGCATTTTAATTGTAAATACATGGAAATTGGATTGATTATGATACAACTTCAAATTTAATACCAACATATATATTATCAAATTTCAATGAGTCATGTGCTTCATCTTATAATTTTTTTCAAGCAGATTGGATCCAGGACTCGTATCAAATTCGGTCTTGTATAACCAGGACCGACATCGTTCAGCACATATACGGCCTGGGCAGGTATGAACAAAACTAGATATTTTAATTTTTTTATGCAAGGTATCTATCTTCGTAATCTTGCATGAGGTATATTAACATTTCGTATTTATTGGTTGCAGGCAGAGATTATATTAGTAGTGGACCACACGCAGAAACATACTGCATGTGACACTACATGGAAATTACCAAGCTTGACGTATGTGCGAGGTTGAAGTGGATACGGTTGGACTGGGCACTACTTACTGCATTCGTGGATAGATGAAGGCCCGAGACCAATACCTTCCATCTTCACCAAGGTGAGAGGACGATCACACTGCAGGATGTGGCAGTCATCACAGGCCTTTATGTTGAGGGCATTCCCATATGGAGAATGCCAAGCCGTCCCAATTGGGCGGAGTTGATGGAGCGGCTCCTTGGACAGACATCCACAGAAAACCAATGAGCTAATGTAAAACTGAGCTGGTTGCGAGATACGTTTATGAAGGTGCATGCAGAAGCAACCCCTGAGGAGATTCAGCAATATACTCAGGCTTATATTCTACATATGATAGACACATTATTGGTGCCAGATCCAAGTAAAGGTTCGATGCACCTCCGATGGTTGACAAAGATGGAGCATATAGAAACCATTAGAGATTATTCCTGGGGTAGTGATGTGCTTGCTCACCTGTACTCAGAGCTAAGTAAGGTGGCAAGAAGTGAAATAACTGGGTTATACGCATGCTATACCTTGTTGTAGGTATACAATTTGATACTTAAGTTTTATTGTAATATTTTTTAATATATTAACGGTCACTGACAAATACATATTCATATGTATGGTCATGGGAGAGATTGTATATAGGCAGACCGACTTTCTCTTAAGACATATTGGATGGCACTCTGTGCCGAGATCATTCCGAGAAACCCCTCAGCGGAAACTAGATTTTTATAGAAACGAGCTTCACATATTAGAGCCTACGCGGGTAAGAAGTTGTAAATTTTATACATTGATGTGATGAATGATGGATTAATATTACGAATTCTGATGAGTTATTTATAATTTTCATTCCTATTAGGTGATCTGTGAGCCATATCTTCAGCGATATCAGAATCTTCCTTATTTATGTGTTGCAGAAAATCAGAGCTGGCATGCACGTGTACCTCTAGTTTGCTTTGATATCTTGGTAAATGCATGTCTCAGATCGTGTTATGTGCCAATTTGGTATACCACACAGCATATTCCAGTAGCGGTTCCAGTCATGCCGGTGAGGCCCGGCATGACCCCTCGAGCGTGGAATGAAGCCACTGTGGAGCCTCTCATAAAGTGGTACAAGAGGGATGCACATATTGTTGAGCAAGGGGGATGCCGTCAGTTTAGACGTGTGTACAGAGTGGTATTGGAGGATCACACGGAGGTGGATATATAGTAGGCAAGAACCCCCTTACGGTTACATGCCTCGTGGTCCCATCGAGCGGCAAATGGTAAAGAGTAGTGTAGCAATAAAATATTTTTTGTGTTTATTTCATACAGTGGTTTCTAATATAAGTCTTATCCATTGGTTTTGCAGATTGACACATTCAGAATATTAGAGGATACACGTACACGTGCTTACAAAGCATGGGACCCAGAGCGGACCCTTCAAATTAGGGATATCGGACAGGTGCTCTGCGGTACACGACATAGAAGTGAGGGTGCAGAGACGAGTCATGCAGGAAGGCAAGAGCCTACCGGGGATGAAGCAGACACATCTCAACAGTATCAGCCATTTACCGGGGATGAAGCAGGCACATCTTAGTGGTATCAGCCATTTACCGGTGATGAAGCCGGCATGTCTCAGCAGCTGCAGCCATATACCAATTATGAAGCCGGCATGTATCAGTAATATCAGGCATATACCGGGTATGAAGGCGACACATCTCAGCATTATCAGCCACATACAGGGTATGCAGCCGGCACGTCTCAGCCTATTCAGCCATATGAGTCGATGTAGCTCGTCTGCCAGAGTCTGCTGTGGCTCGTCTGCCTGAGTCAGCTGTGCCTCGTATGCCAGATACTGATGACATGGGTCGTCTTCAGGGACTACGGTATATGGCTGAATAGGCTGAGACGTGCCGGCTTCATACCCTGTATGTGGCTGATAATGCGGAGATGTGTCGCCTGCATACCCGGTATATGCATGATACTGCTGATACATGTCGGCTTCATAATTGGTATATGGCTGTAGCTGCTGAGACGTGCCGGCTTCATCACCAGTAGTAAATGGCTGATATTGTTGAGATGTGCCTGCTTCATCCCCGGCAGGCTCTTGCATTCCTGCATGACTCGTCTCCGCACCCTCACTTCTATGTCGTGTACCGTGGAGCACCTGTCCGATCTTATCCTTAATTTGAAGGATCTGCTCTAGGTCCCGTGCTTCGTAAGCATGTGTACACATATCCTCTAATATTCTGAATGCGTCGGTCTGCAAAACCAATGGATAAGATTTATATTAGAAACCAATGTATAAAATAAACACACAAATATTTTACTGCTACACTACTATTTACCATTTGTCACTCGATGGGACCACGAGGCATGAGGGGTTCTTGCGTACTATATATCCACCTCCGTGTGATCCTCCAATACCACTCCATATATACATCTAAACTGACGACATCCCCTTACTCAATAATATGTGTAGCCATGTTGTATCACTTCATGAGAGGCTCCACAGTGGCTTCATTCCACGCTCGAGGGGTCATGCCAATTCTCACCGGCATGACTGGAACCACTACTGGAATATGCTGCGGTATACCAAATGGCGCATAACACGATCTGGGACATGCATTACCAAGATATCAAAGCAAACTAGAGGGACACGCGCACACTAGCTATGATTTTCTGCAACACATAAATCAGGAAGATTCTGATAACGCTGAAGATATGGCTTACAGATCACCTAATGGGAATGAAAATTATAAATAACTCGTCAGAATTCGTAATATTAATCCATCATTCATCACATCAATGTATAAAATTTACAACTTCTTACCTGCGCCCTCTAACATGTCAAGCTCGTTTCTATAAAAATCCAGTTGCCGCTGAGGGGTTTCTTGGAATGATCTCGGCACATTCCACCTGCACCTTAAAGGGAGGGTGCCATCCAATATGTCTTGGAAGAAAGTCGATCTGCATATATGCAATCTCTGAATATGAATATGAATTTGTCCCATGACCATACCTATGAATATGAATTTGTAAGTGACTGTTAATATATAAAAAATATTACAATAAAACTTAAGTTATCAAATTGTATACCATGCAACTATGAGTGGGCATCGGGCCCTCATCGACGAGAGGAATAGATATAGCCTTGTATAAATAATTGTTTTAGGCGCAAACGTGAAATCGGGTATAGATATAGCAAACGTGAAATAATTGTATAAATAATTGTATAAATAATTGTTTTAGGAATAGATATAGCAAACGTGAAAAATTGATGGCGGATGTCAACCTGGCTTCATCTTTCGAAATCGGGTCGGACTTCATATTGCAACCTCTAATCCGGTTTCCGATTCTGATTCTAATCGGACCACGTTTTTCAACCCGGTTTTAAAACAAACTAGAGGGACACACGCACGCTAGCTCTAATTTTCTGCAACACATAAATCAGGAAGATTCTGATATCGCTAAAGATATGGCTCACAGATCACCTAATGGGAATGAAAATTATAAATAACTCGTCAGAATTCGTAATATTAATCCATCATTCATCACATCAATGTATAACATTTACAACTTCTTACCTGCGCCCTCTAACATGTCAAGCTCGTTTCTATAAAAATCCAGTTGCCGCTGAGGGGTTTCTTGAAATGATCTCGACACATTCCACCTGCACCTTAAAGGGAGGGTACCATCCAATATGTCTTGGAAGAAAGTCGATCTGCATATATGCAATCTCTCTCACATGACCATACCTATGAATATGAATTTGTCAGTGACTGTTAATATATAAAAAATATTACAATAAAACTTAAGTATCAAATTGTATACCTGCAACTATGGGTAGGCATCGGGCAAATCCGAATTTTTTAGAAACACCCGAATCCGAATCCGAAAAAATTCAGACGTAAAACCGCAACCCGCTTTTCGAAACCGAATAATCGGGTCCCGATTATTCAGGATCCGATTAACGCACGACGCACCAGTCTTCAATCCGAATAATTGGGAGCCGAACAAAATCTGAACACGCATTCTCCGTATGCGGGAACAAATTCAAATTGCACGCAGCTGAGAGGGATGCCAGCATGTTAATTTCTTGGTGGTCAAGCACATTCAAGTTACTTTAAACCATGAGAGTGTGTTTATTGCCATCGATGTGGGACTAAACATGCATCTTTTGCTCTGCACTACAACACGTTGGCATCTTATGTTGTTTAGTCCCTCATCGACGGGAGGAATAGATATAGCCTTGTATAAATAATTGTTTTAGGCGTTGAGTTGCAAAAGTGAAAAATTGATGGCGGATGTCAACCTGGCTTCATCTTTCGAAATCGGGTCGGACTTCGTATTGCAACCTCTAATCCGTTTTCCGATTCCGATTCTAATCGGACCACGTTTTTCAACCCGAAACCAGTTCCAAATCCTAGTTGTCCGAAAATCCGAAATCGAATTCGGGTACGGAACCGGGTTCGAAATCGGAACCGGATATTTTGCCCACCCCTACATGCAACAAACAAGGTGGAGCATGCGTAAACCCAGTTATTTCCCTTCTTGCCACCTTACTTAGCTCTAAGTACATGTGAGCAAGGGCATCACTATCCCAGGAATAATCTCTAATGGTTTCTATATGCTCCATCGTTGTTAACCATCGGAGGAGCACCGAACCTTTACTTGGATCTAGCACCAATAATGTGCCTATCATAGCAGAATATAGGCCCGAGTATATTGCTGAATCTCCTTAGGGGTGGCTTCTGCATGCAACTCCATAAACGTATCTCTCAACTAGCTCAGTTTACCTTAGCTCATTGGCTTTCTGTGGATGTCTGTCCAAGGAGCCGCTCCATCAACTCCGCCCAATTGGGACGGTTTGGCATTCTCCATATGGGAATGCCCTTGACAGAAAGGCCTGTGATGACTGTCTTGTCCTGCAGTGTGATCGTCATCTCACCTTAGCGAAGATGGAAGGTATTGGTCTCGGGCCTCCATCTCTCCACCAATGCAGTAAGTAGTGCACAGTCCAACCGTATGCACTTCAACCTCACACATACGTCAAGCTTGGCAATTTCCATGTAGTGTGCAGCACGCTCATCTAAATCCAATGAAGTATGTTTTCGCGTGTGGTCCACTACTAATATAATCTCCGCCTGCAACCAATAAATACGAAATGTTAATATACTTCATGCAAGATTACGAAGATAGATACCTTACGTAAAAAATTAATTCTATAATTTTGTTCATACCTGTCCAGGCTATATATATGATGAACGATGTCGGTCCTGGTCATACAAGACCGAATTTGATACGGGTCCCAGATCTATATCTGCTTAGAAAAAAGATATAATGAGGCACATGACTTATTGAAATTTGATAATATATATGTTGGTATTAAATTTGAAGTTGTATCATAATCAATCCAATTTTCATGTCTTTACAATTAAAATGCATACATACATCGACATACCAAGCAACAACAATTGTAATATCATTTCTATCATCTAACACGAACATAATTTACACGATGGTTTGGAAAATCGGCATCGACCTATATATATCGCGCATCCCGTGTTGGATTTGTACCAAGTTAATACCATTGATATTAACTAATAAAGAGGATATTATGGGCATGAAGTACTGAAAATAGAAATTGTAATTTATTCCCTATAATATACGAAAGAATACCATTGATATTAACTAATAAAGAATCTCATTAAGCAACCAAAATCAAAATTCAAAAAATTAGTTGAAAAGTTAAATTTAAATTGATCTAAATAATCTATTCAATTTATGTAAATTTAATTGATCTAAATTGATCAATTACTAAATTGATCAAAATCCTAATTGAAATTGAAAACCAACTAAATCAAAACATCCTACAAATCACACTAATGTTCGCATTAAATATGGTATAAGTTTTAGCATAGAATCATATAATCATATAATCCTAACAATCATACTAATCCTAACAATCATCCAAACTCATAGCATAGAATCATAAAACTTTTATATAAAAGCAAGGTTAGATACCTGAAAATGACGATTCCTCCATGTTTTGAGAGTTAATTGAGGGCAGCGAAGCACCAAATCGCCAAAATCTACGTGAGAGATGGAGATTTTTACTTGAGATAGAGGGAGACTTTGTTGAAGGAGGAAAATAGACTGCGCGCGCGGAAGAAATAAAGAAAGGTAAGAAAGAAAGGACAGCTGCTTGCGGCTGCCCTTCCATATCACATTGGCCGCATTTTCACACATTGGCCGATGTTTGAAACCGCGACCAAATTGTGTTTTGGTCGTGGTTTCCAACCGCGGCCATGCGTAAAAATCGCTCCCGCATGCACACGCGCTGAGCTGGACCAAACTTGGTCTGTTCTGGTAATTAGTTTTTAAGGTAGTCGTTTTTTAAATATTTTTAAAAAATAGCCTAAATGCAAAAATTGTCCTACTTAAAAATACAAAGCTAAAATACCTGAGTCCCACTAATCCAAACAAATCATGCACGATATCGAAACCATCAACAGATCAAATAAAAAAAATCATATTATATAATTTTAAAAAGATGATCATAACTAGCACAATTAAAAAAATAAGAACTTTAAACATACGTACCTCAAGCAGGGCCAACAAACGCTGAAGGCACGCAAATAATTATAGGCAGATGGATCGAATTGGAGCTCTTCACCCGCTTCCAGTTTATCAACTCCATGTTGCCAAACCTAATTTTATTAGCATAATTTATTAAAAACGATTGAACAAATTATACAACTGAAACCACACCACCAACTTTTCAACCGAAATAACAATATTAATAAGTTAAAATTACCTGAGCATGATCGGATGGGACAGAAGCGGACTCTCCCTTCTTCTTCGATCCATGCGAAAGAGAAAGCCGATGGCATTAAATTCGTTCGAGGAGATGGCAATCAAAGGGATGAGAGAGAATACAATGTTCTTTCTTTTGATTATCTGGGTGTTCTTGTTGACCCTTCTTCTTCGCCATTGCTGATATTGGGAGCATTTCTCACAAATCTCAGAAAATTGAAGAACAAGGTGAAGAAAATTAAAGAAACAAAAAGAGTAAAGTCTCAGTGAATCTGAGAAACTTCATTGAATTCTGAACACCCATTTCTTCATACATCATCAGCTGACAGCCTGGATTAGAACAGTGTAGAAAGCTTCGGAACTTTACCAACGGCTATATTGGAATGTCGTCTATATTGGAATCCAACGGTTCACTTGCTGACGTGGAAAGTGAATCATTCAAAATCAACGGTCATCAGGTAATCCATCAACTTCAAATGAACCCGCAGCTGACTCTGACGCCGATGACCGAGGTCTTCAACAGTTCTTCAAACCGCGATCCAATTTATCGTTTTTCTTCCTCCTCTTCGATTTGATTATTGGTTAGATGAAGTGGGGTTGAAAAAAAGGGGAGAGCTTTTTGTTTTTGTTTTCGGATTTTTTGTGTTTCTAAAACCCGAGAATTATGATGCGGCTGAAAAGCAAACATGGGTTCTCGCCGGGAGTTACTAGCTTACGATGCGAACGGGAATTGATTTGAGCACAGACCGTTTTACTCTGCGCACAGCTCACTTAATTTACAAGTTTGACATTACTCCTGTGCACACACATACCACTTATTTACAAGTTTGCCATTGAATTACTCCTGCGCACGGACCGATTATCAAAATTCCGAAAAAAAGTCCATATGGCTCCCTGTCATAGACGAGGGAGCGACAGAGGGGGGGGGGGGGGGGGGGGGGGGGGGGGGGGAGGGGGTCGGGGGGTCGGGGAGGGGGCGGGGGAGGTTGGCGGAGGGGGCATGTGTGATAGGGAGGTCGGATGAGGGGGATGGGGGGATGGGGAGGGCGGATGAGGGTGTGTGTGTGTGTGGGTGATGGGGAGGGCGGATGAGGGTGTGTGTGTGGGTGATGGGGAGGGGGTGGGGATGGGGGAGGTCAGAGCAGGGGGCTGGGGCTGGTGAGGTTGGCGGAGGGGGCAGGGGTGCTCGGGAGGTCAAATGAGGGGGGACGGGGGGTGGGGAGGGCGGATGAGGGGTGGGGGTGGGGATGGGGAGGACGGATGATGGGGGTGGAGGTGGGGGAGGTCAGAGGAGGGGGCCGGTGGCTGTGGAGGATGGAGAGGGTGGAGGAGGGTGTGAGGGATGGGGACAGGGATGGGATGTGGGATGTGGAGATCGGAGGAGGGAGATGTGGATGTGGAGGGCGGAGGTCAGATGAGGGGAAGGAGGCTGGGGTGGTCGGATGAGGGGTGTGTGATAGGGAGCGGGCAAAGGAGGCTGGGGAAAAGGGGGATGGGCTGGGGAGAGCGGCTGCGGGGGCGGGCGGCAGGGGGGGCTGAGGGGCGGCGAGGGTAAAAGAGGAAAATACACGGTCTGTGTGCCTGGCAAACTTGTAAATATGATGTCTGTGCGCATAAGTAAAACGGTCTGTGCGAAAATCAATTCCCTATGCAAAGAGACCTAATTGCTACTTACACAGATCCCTTATTTACAAGTTGCAATTCCGAATTTACAGGTATGCCATTAAAACTTTTTCCTCTTTTACCCTCCAACTCACTTCTGTTGAGATATTGAGACCCATCCCCGTGGAGTTTTGATGATGTCTACAAATGATATGGGTACTAACAATTTACTTCAAGTATGTATAGGAAATAATGATTTATTTTATAGCTATGAAGCACTAATATATTGAATAGCTTAAAATAAAAGAGATTGAAAGCCAAGATCGTGAAGTGAACATTAGAGCCAATGCATGTTGCAAGTGAAGACTCAGTCAACGACTCAAGATCAAGACATGATGGTCCAAGTCAAGAAAACAAGATTAAAGAGCTCAAGAAGTGTGTGTGGTGTAAGTTGAATAACTTAAAATGTTAAAGCCAATATCATGAAGCTACACACTCATAAAAATACTTAAAAATACTTTTAAAATGTATTTAAATATGTTATATTGGTATATAATTTTTAATAACTATTTTCAAAGTATTTTCATGAAGAAAAACTCAGGTATCTGAAAATAGCCGACTATCTAAGTCACATAGCCGACAATCTGCTGTCAGATTTTGCCTAGAGCTCTCGGGACTGTACAGTAGTCGGCTATCACACTTCATAGCCGACTATCTGAAAAATTATAGCTATCTATCCGAAATGGATAGCCTCCACAAAACCAGTTTTTAATGCAAGCACGATTTCCGATTTCTAGTCGTTATTAGTCGTTGGAGAAGACTTTTGAGCAGGTTTTGAACCATTCTTTCACTCTATAAATACTAGATGTTTCAGAATTTTTATATATCAATTATAAAGCAATTATCAAGTATTTTCAAGCTCAAATTCATAAAAACTTTGTTTTTCAAAAACTCTTCTTTGGCCATTGTTTTTCAATTTCTCTTATGTTTAATCCCTGATATTTTTGAAGTCGGCTATTTTCAAAAACTCTTCTTTTGGCCTTAGTTGCAAGCTTGTTTAAATCTATTCTCTCAACAGTTTTAATCTTCAAAGAGATTTAATCTAAGTATTTTGATATCATAATTTATCTTTCATATATAATTTTTGAGATCAAGTTTTGATTTTTATATAGCCATACTATATACAAGCTTCATATATATTGGCTATATGAATCAATTGTGGTGTACTTAATCTACAAAAGGTTTGTAAATCCTTTGAAGAATGATCGGTAAGTTGTACTCCTGTGTGTAAGGAAAGTGTTATAATTTGGTTTTGGAAATTCCTAGTTGAGTTGTAACTAGGTGATTAGAAATTCCTAGCAAGTGGAGCTAGGTGCATGGACAAGTCATTTTCGTTTAGTTGAGACAAATGTTGCTCTCGGATTTGAGAGCTAGTGGATCGGTTGCTGGACGTAGGCCAAGGTTGGGCCGAACCAGGGTAAAATCGTGTTGTTTGCGATGTGACTCTCTCTTATCTCTATTTTACTCGTATTGCTTGTAATTTTCATTTCGTTGTGTTCATTATTTTTATTTCATTATAAGCTCAATTAATTGTGTTAATTAAGTACAAATTGAGATAACTCTCATTTGAGACTTACACAACTTTTAGAAGGGTTTTAATTATGCGAGAATTTATTACTTTACTCACAACACTATTCAACCCACCTTCTAGTGTTTTCTTCCATCCACAGGATCCCACACGTGGTATCAGAGCATGGCTTGAGGTGATGGCATCAACCACATTCAGCGGCACAAACTTTCTCATTTGGAAGAAGAGGATGGATATTTACATGGAGGTTGAGAACATCGAATATGGGATATTTATGCAAGAAATCTACAAAGTGCTTTCTACTCCCAAATCGAAGTGGACACCATCTCAAAAGATGGAGTACTCGACGAACATAAAGGTAATGCACTTACTCTACTCATGTTTAACTGATGATATTGTTAATCAGATTTCAAGAGCCACGCCCCCACCAAATATTTGACATCCTAGAAGAAAAATATGGAGACCAATCCACCAAAGCACTCATCAAGGAAATCTCACCTACCAAAGAAGTTTCAGAAATCACTCAAAGAGAGTTATGTCTGATGGCTCATCAGCAGGACGATGATGAGGTAAATGACTCTAACGACGAGTTTAATGTTGCAGATGCTTATGTACAATTGCATAATAAATTTGAAAATTTGAAGAAGAAGAATAAAAAATTAGAGAGTAACTACAATTCCTTGAAAACAGATTATGATACTATTATGCATGATCACGAATGGGTGAAAAATGAACGTAGTATCTTGGTTCATAATGATGACGGACACAATACATTGATGCATGATTTTAAATGTCTCAGAGATATATATGATACTTTAGTACGTGATCATGATCTTTTAATGAATAAGCATGCATTATGTGTTTCTCTTGTAAATGATCATGTAAATACTCTTGAGAATGATGTAAATGCTAGCAAGCTTAAACACGAGGAGTTAATACTTAAAGTTAAGCCTTCTCATACACCAAAGGATGTCACTCCGCCCACCATGCTCATGTACCCAAAAATATTTTGCACATTAGAAACAATTGTGCATTTATGCATGGTAGACATACAAATAAAAATAGACCTAATGATTTATCTTATAATGCTCACAATATGAACAATAATGTTGTACACAATGCTTTCCACAAACTACACGTACTTTGCACACAAATCATACAATGTTCACTATGCTAGAAATAATAATATACTATGGGTGCCTAAACACATAAGCTTACATGATAAAAATGTTTATATTTGAAATTGCATTAGAAGCATGCATGGATTTCACAATGATTCGGTTGTACATGAGAAATCAAATCCAAACTGGATTTGGGTTCCAAATTGATTACCACACGTGTTATATTTCTTTCGGGTATCTAAGCACATTATGATTATTCACTTGATACCCTAGAATAAGAGTATAAAATTATGGATGTCTTGTTGGCTAACAGTGTGGACCCAATCTTTAGTGGGTACCAAAAAAGTAAGATATTTTATTTCAGGTACAAATTCAAAAATTTGTGGATCATGAATAGCAGATCCTTCACACACGTGACATGGAATGCAAAATCGCTAAGCTTCCTAAATATGATAGACAGAGGAATGGTAACATTTGTGGACAACAAAAGGGGAAGATCATTGGCATTGGCAATGAAGAACTCCTTCAATTCGAAAGAAATCAAGTATGGGAGTTATTCCCTAGACCAGAAAACCACCCCGTCATTGGCATGAAGTGGGTATACAGAAACAAGCTTGACGAGGACGGTGTTGTGGTAAGAAACAAAGAAAGGTTAGTAGCACAGTGATACTCGCAAGAATAAGGAATTGACTTCGACGAAACTTTTGCATCTATTGCTCGATTGGAATCTATTAGGATGGTACATGCATTTACATCATATAGACAATTTAAATTATACCAGATGGAAAGTGCATTCCTGAATGGTTATATTAAGGAGTAAGTCTACGTTGAACAACCTCATGGATTTGAACCTGATAAGAAAACTGATTATGTTTATAAATTGAACAGAGCATTATATGGCTTGAAACAAGCCCTAGGAGCTTGGTAAGAGCGATTAAGAAAATTCTTAATCGACTTGGGATACAATGTAGGAAAAATAGATATAACATTATTTTTCAAGAGGATTAATGGTGATATTATACTCATTCAAGTTTATGTTGACGATATTATTTTTGGATCAACTAACGAAAAATTATGCCAAGAGTTTGCGAAGTTGATGCAGGATGAGTTCGAGTTGAGCCACATAGGTGAGCCCACGTACTTCTTAGGGTTGCAGATCAGGCAGTTGAAAGAGGGAACCTTCATTCATTAAACAAAGTTACAAAGGATCTACTCAAATGGTTCTGGATGGAGAATTCATTGAGAAAGAACACTCTCATGGGCTACATCCACCTCTTTGGAAAAAGACGAAACATGTAAGGGTGTTGATCAGAGAACATACAGAGGTATGATTGGTTCTTTATTATATCTTACTACTAATAAGCCTGACATTATGTTTATGTATGCGCTTGTGCACGTTTTCAGCCTGATCCTAAAGAATCACACCTTATGGTAGTAAAGCACATATTTGGATATCTTAAGACCACTTCTAACTTTGGGTTGTTTTATCCAAAATATAGCACTTTCAATCTTATATCTTATAATGACTCAGACAGACTATGCTGGTTGTAAAACCACTAGAAAAAGCACAAGTGGAATATGTTACTTCCTTGAACATTTCCTTCTCTCCTGGTTTAGCAAAACGTAGATTTCAATCTCACTGTCTACCACTGAGGTATAGTACATAGCTGCCGAACTTGCATGTGCTCAAGTTCTTTGGATGAAACAAGTCTTAGCGGATTATGGTATTAAAAGAAATACATGTGTGATTTATTGGGATAATAAGAGATCAATTAACTTATCCAAGAATTCTGTTATACATCCTAGAACAAAACATATTGACATTATGCATAGATTCATAGATGACCATTGTAGCAAAAAGGATGTCGAACTTAGATATGTTCCTACAAAACATCAGGTTGTGGATATTCTTACGAAGGTTTTGAAAATAGAATCTTTTTCAAAACTCCGCAGAGACCTATGTATTATAAGTGAAAACGATTGATATCCAATTGAATATGCTTATGTTCTTAAGGGAACCTTCATTCATTAAACAAAGTTACAAAGGATCTACTCAAACGATTCAGGATGTAGAATTCAACGGGAAAGAACACTCCCATGGCTACATCCACCTCTTTGGAAAAAGACAAAACATGTAAGATTGTTGATCAGAGAATATACAAAGGTATGATTGGTTATTTATTATATCTTACTACTAATAGGCCTGACATTATGTTTACTGTATGCGTTTGTGCACGTTTTTGGTCTGATCCTAAAGAATCACACCTTAAGATAGTAAAGCACATATTTGAATATCTTAAGTCCACTTCTGACTTTGGGTTGTTTTATCCAAAATATAGCACTTTCAATCTTATATCTTATAATGACTCAGACTATGCTGGTTGCAAAACCACTAGAAAAAGCACAGGTGGAACATGTTACTTCCTTGAACATTCCCTTGTCTCCTGGTTTAGCAAAACGCATATTTCAATCTCACTGGATGATTTGACCGACCCCGCTCCTGCCACGACATTTGCACATTTAGATGCTACTACCGTACTATCAAGAGGATTAGCTGCCAAAGGTATTTATCCGGCGGTAGATCCTACCACTTAGGCATAGTGCATAGCTATCGGACTTGCATGTGCTCAAGTTCTTTGGATGAAACAAGTCTTAGTAGATTATGGTATTAAAACATATACATGTGTGATTTATTGGGATAATAAGAGAGCAATTAACTTATCCAAGAATTCTGTTATACATCTTAGAACAAAACATATTGACATTAGGCATAGATTCATAGATGACCATTGTAGCAAAAAGGATGTCGAACTTAGATATGTTCCTACAGAACATCAGGTTGCAGATATTCTCACGAAGGCTTTGAAAATAGAATCTTTTTCAAAACTCCGCAGAGACCTAGGTATTGTAAGTGAAAACGAACTGATATCCAATTGAATATGCTTATGTTCTTACATTTATGATTATCTCATATTGCATTTCATTGCATATCGCTTCTTAATTTAGTATGCATATTATTCTCTCTTCATATGCTATATTCGACACGTGGTGTCAAGTTTCTTTTTGTCACGTGGTTTACTTATTGTGGTTACACTTTTTGATGTGACAAGGGGGAGAAGATGTATAATGCATATAAATTAGAAATATCAGTATGTACCATTGCAATTTTATTGTTATTGATATTTCAAATGTAATTTCTTTTGTTAATCATATGGCATATTGAAATTGTTAAATCACACTTGGCATGAAATATAATATGTTATACATATTTTTGCTTATTCTCTAACCATCTTTGATGCCGGGGTAACTTCTCCATATCAATCATGCATTTCTGCAAGGAGAGCGTAAGTTATCTTTTCATCTCATAATATATTTTTATTTTATATCATTTGGTGTCATCATCAAAAAGGGATAGTGTGTTAGGATATTGAGACCACCCCGTGGAGTTTTGATGATGTCTACAAATGATAAAGGTACTAACATTTTACATCAAGCGTGTATCTAGAAAATGATATTTAAGTACTTAGGTCTAGGGAATTACTATGCGAACAGACCTTTTTGCTCAGTTCACATACCACTTAACTTTTTACTCCGTGCACATACCTTCCTTTTTTGAAAAGCCCAATTTTTGCTCAGTTCATATACCGGATTTCCTAATATAGCCTTAAGTCCAAAAATCCATGAAGTTCACATTCTAAAATACTAGCTCTTCTTCTTCATCAATTTTTATTCAGTTCACATACCTAAACGAGAGGGTTTTTTCTGAAGGGGGAGTTCATTGATTTGAGGCGGGAGGGATTAGGGGGAGTTCAGCTACAAATCTAAAGGGGGAATTCATTGCACATAGATCTGAAGGGGGAGTTTGGTGATTTGAGGCAGAAGGGATTTGGGGGAGTTTAGCTGCACGGGGGAAGGATTAGCTCGGTCGCATGTATATTTTTCATTGAGTTGTTGAATTTAGTTCGATGCCGTAATGAAAGTTTTGGGTGCAATATGATTTAGTTTACATATAGAAAAGATGGGTTTTTTCTTGGATCTGTAGAACAAAATTTGTTGATTGTAGTTCAAAATCTGGATGAAATTTTAGGGGTTCAATACAAATCAGTATTCGTAGAGAAACTAGTGGTTTATTGTGGGATTTTTTGAACATAAATGTGTTCATTGTAGTTTATGTGTGTGTGTGTGTGTGTGTGTGTATGAAATTTTTGGGGTTCAAAAGGTTCAAGAGGTTCAAAATGATGTAGTTTACGGAGATAAAAGAAGGGTTTTACATGGGATAATTTGAATGAAAAAATTGATGATTGTAGTTCGATATCAATGAAATTTTTTGATGTATACTATTTTACTTTCTATGTGATGAAATTTGTTGATTGTCATATTATGTGAGTAGTATTGTAGCAGACCATGGATGCAAAAATAGTCATGAAATGTGGAGCAAATAATGCAGTTGCTTCTGTGGTCTTAAAGCACCATTGAGGACTGCAATGAAAAAGGAAAATATTGGGAGAAAATTTTATGGGTGTATCAATTTCAACAAGAGCAACCGATGTAATTTTTCTGTTTGGATGGATGAGAGGGAAAAGTGTCCGCGTGTAAAGGAATATACAAGAGAGTTGCTACAAGAAATAACAAAGTTAAAGAAAAGGATGTGAGACTGAGAAAGGAATTATGGAGAGCTTCAGGAGGAAATAAGTTTCTCTTTTTCCACTGCCAATGACATGAGGAGAAGAGAAGATGACAAAAGCAATTATATGGGAAATATTGTATTGACAATATCTGGACAGTCAATCCATATGATAGTGCATGAAATGTCACCAATGTTGTGGTTTTGTTTTGGTTGTCTATCTGCTTTGTTGTTCATTGTAATTTGTTATGCATGTATAATGTAGTAAGATGTAACAAGATGTTTATTAGTGAAGAACAAATATGTCTTATGTTTCTTGTCCAGAAATTTCCGGAACTATTTTGAGAACTATATAGTAAAACTATAATACATTGCTCCAATAATTTTGACATATAGAGTTTACCTCCAGCAATACATTGTTCCAGCAATATAGAGTTCAGTTTGATATAATATATTTCAAACATCTAAACAAAAGAAAAATGCCATTTTGATACCTGAGCAACTATCAAATTTCTTCTAAAATTCACCATGCATATTTGATACAATATAGAGTTCACCATGCATATTTGATACCTATCACCTACCTATTTTATTCTAAAAGTCATTACCAAATGAATTTTGCCATTTTATGACGGAAAAATATTACACACTCTATATGTAAAGTAAACGAAGAATGAAATCCATATTCTAGTTTACTCCTAGTGATCCATTGATCATGCCAAAAACTACAGTTCATCCCATTTCCCAACTTAACCTCAATGCTAATAAAAAAAGCTTGGAGCATTTTCAAGATGTCCTGACAAAAAATAGGCATGTTAGGGGGTCATACCAACTTCGGAGCCAACAGCTGATTATTTTCAGAATAACAAACCACCAATGTATTATCAGCATATTGAAGGCTCAGAACATCTTAAGAAACCCCTGCGGGACTACTACCTTTAATGGGTTGATTTCAAGTAGCCAGGTTGAGCATCTTACAGAATGCATCAACTGCAATAACAAACAAAAGGGGATAGAGGGGATTACTCTGTTCTAGTCCCCTTGTAGAGAGAATCACATCCTTATGTTGACCATTGAAATTTTCAGCACATCATATTGATAAAACATAGATTTTGATACATGGATTTTGATAAGGATTTTGACATACATACAACATATAATATCCAATTTTGATACATGGATGTTGACGTACATATTACATATAATATACATAGATTTCAATGTCAACAATGTTTGGACTGTAGGCTACAAAATTTTGATATACATATAACATCCAGTTTTAATAACAACTGTGTGCTCCAAAATTTGGTACATTGACAAAACTTGATACATTTCATACGTTCCCAAAAATATGATACATTGCTCCCCAATAACTATGATACATTCCCAGAAATTGATGCTTGTCAAGCTTGTCAATCTCTGGAGGAATGGTTGAACTTTAGACTTTGAAACTTGACACGCTTAAACCAGCTATGATACGTTGCTCCAGCTATGATACGTTGCTCAATCAATCTTGTTAATCCAGTTATGATACATTGCTCCCCTACCAACTTGATGCATTCAAAAGGGGGGTTTTAGAAATTGCATGTTTGAAAGCTGTCAGTGCTATAACTGCTACAAAATCCAACCACCCAGTTCACGATTTTTTCACGCTTCAGCTAATGTAAAAGAATAGAAGACTGAAAGAACGACAATGCCAAAATAAATATCTTTTATACCTGGAGTTACATTCCCTACCAGAACTAAGAAGAAGAGATTGAATTGAGATGGAAATGAGAAGAAGAGAAGCATACCTGGATACATGGATACAACAATAATTCCCAGAACTGAGATACATGGATACCTGGACTATTCTTGTGATAATTCCCAGAACTATTGATACACCAGGCGTAAACGATACATGGATACCATAACATCACAAATAAGAACCAGTTCACAAGTATACGTGTATCTTTTACACCAGGTATCTTTTACACATGGATACATGGATTGAGCAATTCCCAGAACTATTGATACACCCAAATAATGCATAAATCACATTTGCCAGGCTATGATACATAAATAAATCACAAGCTCCAGGATATCTATGTATTAACATACTATGATACAATAATCACAAGCTATGATACAGTAATCTTCTTGCCTTGCTCCAGAATATTATAAGCTCAAGAATAATCACAAGCTCAAGAATATCACAATTATTGACATACTATTGTTGGGGATCCTGTAGATGGCAAATAAACACTAGAGGTGTGTGTGAATGGTGTTATCAAATATAATCGTAGATTGAAACTTTTTACCTCTATGTTTACCTAAGTTTCAAATGAGTGTTACCTCTCTTGGGACTTAATCAACAATTCTCTACGACTTGCAATCAAGAGTAATAGCACAACAGAATAAAACAACCACTACAAGTGAGAGAAATAATACGAGAGACAATAATAGCAATCGCAAACACTGAGCAATTTATCATGGTTCACCCAACCCTAGGGCTATGTCCAATCTCAAGCCACGCTTGGATTTCCACTACTCGCACTCATGAGGAGTAGACTACAATTGCCTCATAACCCGCGGACTTCTAATGCCTCTATCAGACTCCCTGATGCCTCTCCAACTCGAGTACTTACAACAAATCAAACCTCTTCACCAAGAGGACCTCAAAAAATCGAGGATTTCCCATATACAGATAATTGATAAAATCCCCAAGCAATATCAATATAGCTTACCACCTATCGATTGAGAGTTTACAAACCTTTGCCTTGGTGTTATTGACAAGTTTTTATAAGATCTCAAATGTATAAAAATCACAACTTCCTAGAGATCGAAAGAGAATTTTGATTTTAAATCTCGATGAAAATAGAGAATATGATTAAATAAATTAAAAGAAAAATAAATCAAAAAACTTTGCTTAAAGATTTTGCAAAACAATTTTGCAAAACTTTCTTAACAGAACTTGGAGAAATCAATAAGAAGAGAGTATAAACATTGAATCTTTCTCTCAAGGAATAGCTCAAAAATGATTACGAAATTCTTTAATATTTCATATAAAATCCCTTCGCAAATCCTATTAATGTAGATTAAGAAATAAATCAAGTGCCAAAATTACCATTCCAACGGACAAAAATCACAAGTCAAATGATACCACTTTGTCCATAAATAGCACCATTGGTCGATTACAGGACATGGCCTAGTCAACTAGTAGTCTCGGTCGCAGATTCTTGCAGAACCCATAAACACCAGTCGACTACCACCCTGACACCAGTCGACTATTTTTCTGATACTCAGAAAACAAAGGGAATTTTGATGCAAATCCATTTCAAAATATTTTTAAAACATTTTTTACAAAAATACTAAGTGTGTGGGGCTTTAATTTTGACTTTAACACCGAATCTAATACATATAAAAATTATACATCAAATATACCAATCTTTGGACTTGATGTAGCTTGAAATCTATCTTCGTGTATTCGATTGGTCTCTGAACTTTGAATATCTTGATTGAACTTCATCTAAGTCTCTATCTTGACTGTGAGCTCTAAAATATCATCGTGAGTCTTTGTGAGCTCTATACGTCTTAATGTGAGCAATCATCCAATGCTTTTGAATTAGGTTTCTTTGAAGTGAATCTTCTAAACATACACACTCATAAAACTTAGTTAGATCACCTCATTGTTTAATCATCATCAAAATCACACGTGGGATGTATCAATATCCAATATTTCTCCTTTTTATGTTGACAAATAAATAATATAAAATATGAAATTTATGCAATAATTAATGTGATTTTCAGTACGTAGGAATAATCAAATAAACACAAAGATTAAAAACAAGAACCAATCAGAGACACTCAAGAATTGGTAACGCAGTTCGGTGCGCACACCTACATTTGCGGGGCCACGCCCAGAAAATCAGAATACTCCACTAAAATAATCAATGAGTACAATCACTAATTATCGCGATTCTATTAGGAGAAACAACCTCCCCCTCAATACAAACCGTGATGGGTGGTCTCTACCAACCCATGGAGTATTCTCGGCAAGCTCCCCTTGCCCGCAAGCTCCCCTTTCACAACCGACTAGATCAACTCCCTTGATCCTACGTGCATAGCCGTCGACCTCCTCCCGGAGTTCTTCAAAAAACTTTCGTAAAAGTCGTCACTTTTGCCGCAAAACCGCACGCACCTCTATCTGCACCGCTTCCTCTCAATCGCGGAGTAGTTAAGGTAGTTCGCTCGACAGATCTCGTGCAGATTGGCAGCCCACAATTTCTGGAACTACTTCAGGCAAGTATTTCCCCATATCTCCAAGGATCCGATAAATAAAATATTGCGGGCAAGAATCTCTCTAACCGATACAACAATAAAACCAAGAGATTGCAACTTCCAAATGTATCTTCAACAGAATATACCAGAATACCTAAAAGAGATAACATGAGATCTGAAGTAATCCACCTTTGATAACTGCTGAAGTGCGCCAATCAATTCCAGCCTTCTGACACAGCATGTTGTTCATAATGTTGGATAATAACGTTCAACATAATATACAACATGTCCAATAAATAGGATCTTTCATACCTCGGTTGTGGATTGATACTTTTATTCACCTTCGTCAGCAAATCTTATGCATACCTGCATTCAACCGAATATCTAGAGAAGATCTAAACAATAATGCAAGATCTGAAAACATTCATATATAGAATCTTCAACCGCACATATCTTCAACCGCACAACCATTCAGATATGAACCCATTCAGATTTTGTAACCACTATTTATGGGTAAATAACTTCCTCTTTAATGCAGAATATCTGCCAATATTTCTAGGATCACTTCGGGTAAGAAATCTCATATTCAAGGAACCACCGAATTTATTTCGGGTAAAATGATTAAAACAAATCTCATGTGGATATTTTGCCCATAGAATAAGGATCTATTTCTGGTAAATAAAACCAATAAATCTCAGCAAATATTTCCTCCCTTCAATTTAGGAACTAACCAGATTCCCAAATATTCTCAACAAACCTCCATCAATTAAGAAACTAATTCGGGTAAGAAGGAGTATAAAAATCTCACCAATATCTGGAATCAATCAAATCAGGAACCTCCGATATTCTAGGCTACAAATCAGATCTGAGATCACCACGATAGATTTGTAGACCAAAGCAGCGTTTCTGTATACGAACAATTATTCCAGATCCCGAATGTTGAACATAATGTCGTTCAACATAATGTTCAACATTTTGCTCAAACTACTCAAAAACAATCCAGATTCCACAAACTGAGCTCTCCAGATATAGTGCCACTAATGCCAACAAATATCAGCAGAAATTCAACCCTAACAATCTCCCCCTTTGGCATTATGTGGCAAAACCAAAGCACGCATCAACCAAGCACACATTCTCCCCCTTTGAGCCACAATAATCCAAAACACATTCTCCCCCTTACTAGAACAACCCGAGCAGTGATCACCTCAAAAAATACAGCCTAATTATTCAGAAAAGACACCACATTCTCCCCCTTTCAGCTAGCCTCACAACTCTAAAAGAAAATTCAGAAAAACTCAACCGAGGCACATCCAAAGGCTCCTCTGTCTCTCTTAATAGCAAATAAAATCTTAGGCACATCGGAATAAGAGAAAGAACACTATACCTCACATCTGACAGTAGGGTGACGAATGAAATGATGTCCAGGGTAGAAGTCGAGTTCTGAGGGGTCGAAAAGTAGTTGGAGAATTGAAAACATCGGCAGTGTTGACAGAGGGTACATGTGAAGATCCAATGGCACCGGTGGAGGAAGAGCAGTGAGCAGAGCGGCGAGATAGCACTCTGATAATTTTGGAGGAAGATTCATGAGACTTTGGCGCATGTTGCTCACAGTGATTATCGAGGGGAGATGTCGAGTCTAATGTCATAACATCTGCAGCAATATTGATCTGTGTTGTATCTAATGTTACAACATTAGTCACAACATGAAGTGTTTTCTTTGGAGCTGTAGTGTTTTTACTGTATAATTCAGACTTTCTGACCCATTGCTTCTTCATCTTCATATCAGAATGTCTGACATTTCTTCCTTCTGACCAATGTCGCATGCGGCTGAAGCAGTTTCTCTCGGTATGGCCTTTGAACTTGCAGTAACTACACACAGAACGCCCACCTTTTATACCTTTAATCTGCCTCTTCTTTTGATCATGGCCATTGTGTTGACCCATTCTTTCAAGTTCTTTGGTGACTTGACTTCTTCTTTCATCAGACACATTATAAAAAGCTCATCTATTGTATCCCACTCCGGTGCGATCTCCAGAAATCCTACCCATGTTTAAGATATCATCCAGCTTTGCTTTTCCAGAATTCCACTTCTCCAATATGCATTCAGTTTTTTCTGCCCTGAGAAGAACATTTCTGAAATTGCTTTCCAATTCTCTAAAGTTTTCCTCAGCTGTCAGACATTCGATTTTGACCTCCTCCTTCTCTTTCTTCAGTCTTTCATTCTCCCCTTCAGAACTTTATTGATATTGGAGATTTGCATCGACTTCTCAAACATCATCTGGTATGTTGTACGGATATCATCGTCACTCACTTTCCCATCACTATCAGCTTCATAATCTGATTCAATTGTAGATGTTGTACATGATGTTGAACATAATGTTGCAACATTCTGTCTGACATTGTCTAGTTTGTTGTAATCAGGTCCCTTCTTCTGAGAGGCTGCGAGGGCAATGTAATTACTGATGATGTCCTCGTTTTTAACACTTCCATCAGAATCATCTTCACTCCAGGTACTAGTCGAGGATGACCCTTTTTGCTTCTTCAAGGTGTTTACACATTCAGCTTGTGTGTGCCCAAATCCTTCACATACTCTACACTGCATCCCTTTTCCTTTCTTTTTCCCTTTAATACTACTAATCTTCTTCAGCATTCTACTGATGTTTTTGGTCAACACGACAATATCCTCATCTACACCCGATTCATCATCTTCTTTAGAGACGTCTCTAGCTTCTACTTTCAGGGCCATTACTTTGTCCACGTTCTTCTGCTCATTTCATAGGTCTGAAGTGACCCCATAAGTTCATCCAGCCTCATGGTGGACGTATTTCTGGCCTCCTCAATGGCTGCAACTTTGGCCGAGATTTTGTCTGGAAGAGATCTCAAGGTTTTCTCAACTAACTTCTTTTGAGAGTATTTCTTCCCAAGCTGGAAGGCCTGATTGGCTATATCTCTCAACCTCCCATTGAATTCGGCAACAATCTCGTTGTCATACATCCTTAGATTTTCAAACTGAGAAGCTACCATCTGGAGTTTGGAAGATTTTAGCGTACTTGTTCCTTCATGAACATTCTGGAGAATATCCCACGCTTCTTTGACATACTCACATGTGGAGATCAGCTTGAACTGCTCTTCATCTACAGCCGAAAAAATAGCATTAGTTGCTTTAGAATTGCACAAGGCCGCATGTTCTTCAATCCGACTCCAGTCTCTTGCCGGCTTGAGGTGTTCTTTGCCATCTTTGTCAATTTCGATCGGCGGTGTCCATCCTTCAACGACAGCGATCCAGGCCTTCTCATCAATGGACTTGATGAATACACTCATCCGAGACTTCCAGTAAGTGTAATTTGTACCAGTGAGCAAGGGAGGATGAACAATGGAGGCACCTTCTCGTATAACCATGATTCAAGTACTGAAATCCAAGATCACACCTTCTTTGATAACAAAGTTATACAGGTGACCTGCTCTGATACCAATTGTGATTTTTAGTACGTAGGAATAATCAAATAAACACAAAGATTAAAAACAAGAACCAATCAGAGACACTCAAGACTTGGTAACGCAGTTCGGTGCGTACACCTACTACATCTGCGGGGCCACGCCCAGAAAATCAGAATACTCCACTAAAATAATCAATGAGTACAATCACTAATTATCACGATTCTATTAGGAGAAACAACCTCCCCCTCAATACAAACCGTGATGGGTGGCCTCTACCAACCATGGAGTATTCTCGGCAAGCTCCCCTTGCCCGCAAGCTCCCCTTGCACAACCGACTAGATCAACTTCCTTGATCCTACGTGCGTAGCCGTCGGCCTCCTCCCGGAGTTCTTCAAAAAACTTTCGTAAAAGCCGTCACTTTTGCCGCAAAACCGCACGCACCTCTATCTGCACCGCTTCCCCTCAATCGCGGAGTAGTTAAGGTAGTTCGCTCGACAGATCTCGTGCAGATTGGCAGCCCACAATTTCTGGAACTACTTCGGGCAAGTAGTTCCACATATCTCTAAGGATCCGATAAATAAAATATTACGGGCAAGAATCTCTCTAACCGATACAACAATAAAACCAAGAGATTGCAACTTCCAAATGTACCTTCAACAGAATATACCAGAATACCTAAAAGAGATAACATGAGATCTGAAGTAATCCACCTTTGATAACCGCTGAAGTGCGCCAATCAATTCCAGACTTCTGACATGGCATGTTGTACATAATGTTGGATAATAACGTTCAACATAATATACAACATGGCCAATAAATAGGATCTTTCATACCTCGGTTGTGGATTGATACTTTCATTCACCTTCGTCAGCAAATCTTATGCATACCTGCATTCAACCGAATATCTGGAGAAGATCTAAACAATAATGCAAGATCTGGAAACATTCATATATAGAATCTTCAACCGCACATATCTTCAACCGCACATATCTTCAACCGCACAACCATTCAGATATGAACCCATTCAGATTTTGTAACCACTATTTATGGGTAAATAACTTCCTCTTTAATGCAGAATATCCGCCAATATTTCTAGGATCACTTCGGGTAAGAAATCTCATATTCAAGGAACCATCGAATCTATTTCGGGTAAATGATTAAAACAAATCTCATGTGGATATTTTGCCCATAGAATAAGGATCTATTTCTGGTAAATAAAACTAATAAATCTCAGCAAATATTTCCTCCCTTCAATTTAGGAACTAACCAGATTCCCAAATATTCTCAACAAACCTCCATCAATTAAGAAACTAATTCGGGTAAGAAGGAGTATAAAAATCTCACCAATATCTGGAATCAATCAAATCAGGAACCTCCGATATTCTAGGCTACAAATCAGATCTGAGATCACCACGACAGATTTGTAGACCAAAGCAGCGTTTCTGTATACGAACAATTATTCCAGATCCCGAATGTTGAACATAATGTCGTTCAACATAATGTTCAACCTTTTGCTCAAACTACTCAAAAACAATCCAGATTCCACAAACTGAGCTCTCCAGATATAGTGCCACTAATGCCAACAAATATCAGCAGAAATTCAACCCTAACAATTAACTTACTCAACATACTTACTCCCCCTACATATATGCAAGATGTCAGAAAATATCATTTAGACTCACATTGCATTTATGCATATTAGAATAAGCATAAGCAAAGCATAGTTTCTGACCGGCGCCCCGCTTGCGTCGCGGCGGCGCGGTGTCGTTTACCGCAAGTTTCACGGTTAGTGTAGGGTGCGGGAATATCGAACTCAGGGAGGCGAGGTTGCGCTTGGGTCAGGTAGGACCAAAATCACC
This sequence comes from Scilla litardierei, assembly GCA_030789695.1. Classification (NCBI taxonomy): domain Eukaryota; kingdom Viridiplantae; phylum Streptophyta; class Magnoliopsida; order Asparagales; family Asparagaceae; genus Scilla; species Scilla litardierei. Next base: position 134,299,307 of record CM061132.1, on the reverse strand, counting down.
CCGAGGGGCGAGCTAGCCCGAATCGGTAGATGGTTGTCACGAAAGGAAATAAAAGGGTATGAACAAAAAGAAAGTAAACCCGGGACTTTGGTTTCCAACCCGACGAGAGACTCTCGCCGATACGGCCTACGGGTATGGATAGCGATCGGGATTAGGGTCTAATGGTGAGACGTTGCCTCTGAAAGTGGTACCGGCGTCCCATGGGCCCGATATTCCGGTCGGTGCCCAGGATGATACACCAGACTTCCCGGATTCGATCAGTGGGCACTCCAGTGTCCATTAACACTGATCGATCCCGGGAGCACTAAGCCCGCAATGATATCTCCCGACGTCTCATCCTGCCGCTCCCGCATGCTAGGATTCGGCGTCTACGCTAAAGGCGTGAGCTATGGCTAGGGAGTCAACCGCCAAGTTTATTCCCCCTTGGCCCAACAGTCAAAGGCGGTCTTTTTCCCGCCGATGACAATGAAACACCCCGCGTAACCGTTAGATTCCTACTCCCTATCGATTTCCTAACCCTACGGACGCATCGGGAAGAGCCCCCGAAGGGGTTTCCACCAAAATCCCAGATTTGGGAACTACTCACAAAAATTCATGAAAAAGCAATCTAAATGAAATTTAACCGTTGAAATCATAATCGGACAATTGCAATGCGGAAGTAAAGGAGTAATAAAGACAATACTAAAATTTTAGAAAGATCTGAATACTTACAAAAGAGTAACAATTACAGCCGTCACAAGGAAATAAAACAGTAGAAAAACAGCCACTCCCGTTTCTGGAACCCTAGGGGCTCTATATATAGGCCGTCGCATCAACCGATCGGTTGACAAGTCAACCGATCGGTTGATCCGTTACAAATAAATGTCAGAAAACGACGAGTTTTCACCCGATCACATGAACCGATCGGGTGAGTTCTTGAGCGACCGGTTGGATCTTGGAGCGGTCGGGTGAATCGGCCGGTTGAATCGTCCGTGTCTTCAGCTCATCTTCTTCAGCTACAGATGAACCGATCGGGTGAGAGTCACCCGATCGGTTGGAATTCTGCTCGAGAAAACAGAGAACAGCCGCCCGCAGAACCGGTCTGTGAACCGGTCGGGTGACTTCTTTGTGAGCTGCGGTAGCGACCGGTTGGTGCACGCGTGCATCACCCGATCGGTTGGAGATGACCAACCGACCGGGTGAGGGGCTGAGAGATGAATACTTCGCCGTTTGACCCCCTGGATCACGCGTGACTTCTCCCGTTGCTCCGGGGACTTGGGATATCATCATTAAACGTCCCCTACGTGGTCAATCCCCTGCAATCATAGACAAACAAAGAAAAGTGAAAGAAAACGGGAAAACATACGAAAACGAGTAAGAGACGGCGGAAAAACACGGAGAAACACAAAAGAAAACGTGCGTGAATATATGAAATATAGACGCACGTCAAAATCCCCCAAGCTGAACTCTTCCTCGTCCTCGAGGAAGACGAGTGAGAGTAGGAGCTCGGAAGGGAAAAATAGAGAGGAAGAAAGAAAAAGAAAACCCTAAGCCCTAGATCGTCCATCAGAGCCATCAAAATCAAAAACGACACACCTAGCAAGCAAACGCCAAATCACACCACTAAACCTAGGAAAGCGAGTCCAAATAAGTGTCGTGGGTCCACGCAGTGAAGCGCGAGTGAGCGTGGCCGTGTGCTAGCAAACGGTGAAGCTTTCTACGATGTGCAATGAGGCTCGATATACACAAATCCAAGAAATGACCCAAAATATCGATCCGAATTGAATTAAGCGGCGAATATAAGTTCAAGCATGCATGAGAAGAGTGGGAAAAGAAGCGTATCATGCATCGGGGACTCCACAACTAGGGTCTAGGAAATCACGCCACTATAGCCAAGATACAAGCTAAATAGCTCCTAAGCCAAGCGTCTTCGATAACGACGGAGGTTGAGATGATGTGGAGAAGAACACTCGGTGCAAATTCTCGCCTTCCCTTTATTCTCGGCAAGTAGGAAATATTCACATGGGGATTTTTTTTGGGTTTTGGGTATTTGCATAATTTTTTTGGCTTTTTGGCTATACAATCTTTTCTTTTCTTTTCTTTTTGGGTTTTTCATTTCTTTTCTCCCATTTTTTTGGATTTTTGGGTTTTTGGCTATACACTTGTGTACTCTCCCAAGTGGGAGAACGGTACACGACGAGGGGATTTGCACCAAGTAAAACAAAAAAGAAGTCGAAATCTAAACACTCGGGCAAAGGCGACTATTCTTGCTAAATAGAGCTCAGGCTAAATGGGTTATCCTAGTCCTTAGTTGTGGAATCCCGACGCATGCGAAATGAAGTATACGATATATATATAGCATGCATATAGAAGCAGACATTAGAAGCTAATACCGCATATTCAATATCGAAGCATGATAATCTAGGGGTCATTCCTGGACAGGTATATAAAGTAAAATCACAAAGCAGAAGCACACCAAATGCTAGTCACGACACACGACTCACAAAAAGCTAAGTGGACCCACGATGCGTGAAATGCAAGAGGACTCGAAATCCTAGGGTTAGTGAGTGCGATTGTCGGTGCAGTGCTAGGTGTGTGTGTGACTTTGTGGAGATTCATCATAGGATTCATTTCTAGGAGAAAGAGCTAAAGAAAGAAGGAAAAAGAAAAAAAAGAAAAACACGATGGAAAACGACTCAAATAACGTAGAAAGACAACACAAATGACGCACGAAGTGCGACTCCCCCAAGCTGAAGTTTGCATTGCCCTCAATGCAATATGAGTGAGTACGGGAGGGCAATGAAAATGGGGGGGGGGGAATACGCACAGACACGAAAAGAAATGAAAACGAGGAAAACACACAGATGAAACTAAAAAGAAAGAAAGAAAGATCAAAATCAAAATCAAACAATACGAAAATAAAAATAAAATAAAATCACGTGACACGACACTCAAAAAGTGAAAAGCAAGCACACACACAAAAAGGAGAAAAACAGACAAAACACGACAGCACACCAAAATAGACTTCCCCCAAGCTAGACCAGAAAGAGCTAGCGAAACGATATGATCAATGAAATCCAGATATGTGCAAGGGGGAGTCAAAAACAAAAGGGGGTGAATCTAGAAAACAACACGTAAATAGTCCCCTCCCTCCGACAGAGACAAAGTGGGGCCCCGAAAAGACAGATGGGCACAAAAATGGGGGGGGGCAAAAGCGGGAGAGAAAAATCAAGCAGGGGCACCACCCTCTGGGGGTGGTGACGGGGGCCTGCGCAGGGGACCAGGGGTCGTGGGGGGTGGAATGTGGAGCTCGGAGACGTCGGGTGGGTCTTCGCGGATGTGGCGAACGAAGCTTTGAAGGAAGGGGAGGTCACGGTCGACGGATTCCTGGGTTATCCGACCACCCTGACCAGCAAGGAGGACCATGGCCGTGAATCGGTCGGCATGGTCATCGGATTGGAATTGCATCCCATATTCGGGATCGTAACCGGGAGGTGGGGAAGTGGTGCGTGGTGTGGTGGAGGGGTTAGAGGTGGTGGGCTGTGTGCGACGGGTACGACGGGTGGGCCTAGGGTTCGAAGAGCTAGCGTCGGTGGGTTTAATACGGCGGGGAGGCATTGTGTAGGTGTTGTTTGTGCGCGTAGGTGTGTGAAAGTACAACGAATTCAACACAAACACAAAATACGACCAACAAGCAAACAGAATATTTGGGAAAAGATTAAAATTAAGTAAAGGTGCGAGTTTACCCAAAATGAGATGAAGATAGTTGCTCGTGGATGCCCCGATGCTGCTCGATTGGAGCACGATGTGGAGCCGCAGCGATCTCTTCAACAAGTTCCGAAGCGGGGGGGAAAATGGGGGAAATCTAGGGTCTGTGTGTAGGGAGACGACGGGGGAATGGAGAGAAATGATGGTGGATGGGCAGGGAAATGGTTGGAGAAGAAGATCGAGGCTGATCTTGGGGAAGAAAGCAGGAAGGCGCACGACGGGAGACGAAACGGCAGAGGTTCGGGCGATCGGGCGAGGGAGAAAGATAACGGGTGTCGGGGGTGGTTATATAGGGTTTTAAGTCGAACCGATCGGGTGACTTGTCACACGATCGGTTGACGATTAGGTCGAAAATTTTGCCGAAGAAATGCTACAGGCGAACCGATCGGTTGACTTTCCAACCGACCGGTTGGCCGCTCCACACAATTTCCCGAGAACTTAGGGCTGCTCACCCGGTTGCGTCAACCGATCGTGCTAGAACTCAACCGATCGGTTGATATTCCCCAAGATTTCCCGAGAGTTCTTCCCAGCTTACCCGGTCTGCCACCCGGTCTCTTAATTACTCAACCGATCGGTTCATTCGGGGACGGATCTCGGCATGTATCTGATACATCCCAACCGATCGGGTGAGTTGTCACCCGATCGGTTGGGGCCTGTTGCCTGCAAAAACCAAGAAATTTGCTTAAGTCCCCGAACGGATGTTCTCGCGGCTGATTTTATTTATAAAAATAGATAAAATAAAGTAAAAATTAACGTTAAAAAGTGGGAAAAAGTTTAGAACATGGGTTGCCTCCCATGAAGCGCACTTGTTTAACGTCGTTGGCTCGACGCCCGCAAGAGATGCTCATGGTGGCTGATACGGGTGATGCACAAACTTAGGCATCTCTTCCTTGTTGGAGCTGAATGCGCTCGGGGTAGTCAGCGGCTGGAAAAGTACTTGCTCGACCACCCTCCCTTTGTTCTTGAGATCCGGGGGCTTTTCCTTGGTGTTGGCGCTTCCCGCCATCTTCTTCAGGATTCAGACCTCGTCTTTAGTGAGGTCCGTGAGCTCTTTCCCCGTTCTCCTCACAGGAGGAAACTTGGGAAACCCGGGAGGGGTCGTTCTCGCTGCACTCGGTCTTCCAGTAGCTTCTTGGTCTTCGGGGCCTTCTTCATCTTCGGAATTCCCCAAGTCATCGGGGGGTTTCTCAGGAGAATCTCCCAGGAGCTCTCCTCCACAGCCTTTTCTTCTTCTATCTCAAGCAAATTACACCGGAGGTCATCAGGAGGGTCGGGGTGCTTCATGGATAGTCCCAGGTCAAACTCAACTTTCTCTCCGCTGACGTTCAAGGAGAGTTTTCCGTTCTTCACATCTATAAGAACGCCAGCAGTGGCCATGAAAGGCCGTCCCAGGATAATGGGGGTGTGTGCGTCTTCGGGCATGTCCATGACTACAAAGTCTACAGGCACATGCACCCCTCTCACATTCACGGGGAGATCATCAACAATTCCCACCGGATATTTGACCGACCGGTCAGCTAGTTGTAGGGTCATCCCGGTGGGCTCCAAATCACCCATTCCTATTCTCCTGTACATCGACAAGGGCATCAAGCTAACACTCGCTCCTAGATCGACGAGTGCACGATTAATCTTCACAGCCCCGATCGTGCAAGGAATAGAGAAGCTCCCCGGGTCCTTGAGCTTCGGCGGGTTATCCCTCTGGATAAGAGCGCTACATTCCGCCGTCAGCACCACTTTCTCTTTTCTTGACCCTTTGGTCACCAAATCTTTCAAGAATTTTGCATAGGAGGGGATTGTCTCGATTGCCTCCAAGAAGGGGATTTGCAGGCTTAGGTCCTTGACCATGGTGAAGAACTTCCCATATTTCTCATCAATTTTTGCCTGAGCCAACCGTTGTGGAAATGGCACAACGGGTTTATACACTCTTTGGCTCTCTTCCTCCTCCTTCTTCTCTTCTTCAGACACTCCCTCCGGAGTCATGGGATTTGATGACGAAGCACCGGTGTCGTTTAATTTTTCAGTCGGTCTCTCAACGACCAATGGTGCTTCCGGGTTGCTAGGGGGCACTCTAGTAGGAATTTGTGTCCTACTTCTCAGAACGATAGCGGACACATTCGCGTGCTCGTGCACGAGTGCCGATGTTTGTGTTGCTCCCCTCGGGTTCACCTCCGGTTGTGGCGGCAATTGGTTTTGTGACCTTGCAAGGTTCGCCACCTGTAACCCCAGCTGGGTTACTTGGTCCGTGAGGGTCCGCTGGCCCATTTCCAGCTTTTGGTTGATCCTCTCCTGGTTGGTAATATATTGAGTCAAGAGAGACTCAGCCGGAGAGACGGCCCTCTGTTGGCCATACTGCTGCTGCTGGAACGGCTGCTGATTCCTGGGGGCATAAGTTTGTTGCTGAGGTTGCTGCTGAAACGGTTGCAGCTGACCCTGATTCTGCGGTGGTCTAACCGGCTGATAAATTTGTTGCTGCGGCTGCTGAGGCGGCGAGGGCTGAAATGGTGGGCGGTAACTGAAATTCGGGTGGTTCCAGTTGTTGGGAGAGTAGGCCGGGTTGGAATTTGTCCTTGGCGGATATGGCGCATTCCCCGTGGGGTTGTAAAATAGTGCGCTCGCCTGATCCAACGGTGGTGAGATGTCACCACCGTCGAATTCCCCAAGGAATTCGGACTCTACCGCAGAAACTTGCTGTGTACCGATCCCACCGGCTCCTACCATCAGTGCGGAGATCTGGGTCGAAAGCAAGTCGAACTTGCTTGAAAGTTTGTCGACGTCCTCGACTCTGTGTATACCCCCAGTTCTTGGTGTGGCTCTCTCGTCACACCACCGCTCATTGTTGGATGCCATGTTTTCCAGAATATTCCCGGCATCTTCCTCGCTTCGAGACATGAAGGAACCCCCAGCCGCAGTGTCCATAGAAGATTTAAGGTCATCCCTCAACCCATTGTAGAACAGATTGATAATCTGCCACTTCGGAAGCTCATGGTGAGGGCATCTTCTTTGCATCTCTTTATATCTCGTCCAAGCCTCATGCAAGGACTCGTGGCTGGCCTGGGAGAAGAAGGAGATCTCACTCCTCAACTTCATGGTCTTCCCCGGAGGAAAGAACTTCGTCAGAAAAGCGTTGGAGAGCTTCTCCCAGGTGTTGAAAGTGTTGGGGTCCTTCCCCCTTAACCATTGCTTGGCTTTGTCCCGCAAAGAGAAGGGGAACAGCTTCAGACGGATAGCCTCTGTAGTGACACCATTAATTCGGAAGGTGTCACACTTCTCCAAGAAGGAGTCCAGGTGCTCTATCGGGCTCTCCATGGGCGCACCCGCAAACTGGTCCTGCTGGATCCATGTCACTAGAGACGGCTTCAGCTCAAAGCTTTGGGCCGCAATAGCTGGAGATCGGATGGCGGAAGTTGACTCGATGGAGGGCATCGAGTACTCCAGCAGAGACTTGTGAGGTGGGGTGTTCTCCTCCATGGATTCGGGATCTTCCCTCCTTCGCTTCTCGGCGGCCAAATGCCTAAGGGTGGCGTTAATCTCTGGATCGAGGGGAATCAAGTCGTCAAGACTCCTTGAACTCCTGCGCATGAAAAACAACAGACACCCGTGAAGCGACAAGTGGGAAAGAAACAGATAAAATAAGAAATAAAAATAAGAAAAACAAATAAGAAAAAGAAAAAGGAGAATGCGAAAATTATCACGAGGTAGGGATGTGAGCTAGACACGAGGGTTCAAGAGATCCTAAAATATCAAGCACGTTGCCTCCCCGGCAACGGCGCCATAAACTTGACCGGCGCCCCGCTTGCGTCGCGGCGGCGCGGTGTCGTTTACCGCAAGTTTCACGATTAGTGTAGGGTGCGGGAATATCGAACTCAGGGAGGCAAGGTTGCGCTTGGGTCAGGTAGGACCAAAATCACCCCGAGGGGCGAGCTAGCCCGAATCGGTAGATGGTTGTCACGAAAGGAAATAAAAGGGTATGAACAAAAAGAAAGTAAACCCGGGACTTTGGTTTCCAACCCGACGAGAGACTCTCGCCGATACGGCCTACGGGTATGGATAGCGATCGGGATTAGGGTCTAATGGTGAGACGTTGCCTCTGAAAGTGGTACCGGCGTCCCATGGGCCCGATATTCCGGTCGGTGCCCAGGATGATACACCGGACTTCCCGGATTCGATCAGTGGGCACTCCAGTGTCCATTAACACTGATCGATCCCGGGAGCACTAAGCCCGCAACGATATCTCCCGACGTCTCATCCTGCCGCTCCCGCGTGCTAGGATTCGGCGTCTACGCTAAAGGCGTGAGCTATGGCTAGGGAGTCAACCGCCAAGTTTATTCCCCCTTGGCCCAACAGTCAAAGGCGGTCTTTTTCCCGCCGATGACAATGAAACACCCCGCGTAACCGTTAGATTCCTACTCCCTATCGATTTCCTAACCCTACGGACGCATCGGGAAGAGCCCCCGAAGGGGTTTCCACCAAAATCCCAGATTTGGGAACTACTCACAAAAATTCATGAAAAAGCAATCTAAATGAAATTTAACCGTTGAAATCATAATCGGACAATTGCAATGCGGAAGTAAAGGAGTAATAAAGACAATACTAAAATTTTAGAAAGATCTGAATACTTACAAAAGAGTAACAATTACAGCCGTCACAAGGAAATAAAACAGTAGAAAAACAGCCACTCCCGTTTCTGGAACCCTAGGGGCTCTATATATAGGCCGTCGCATCACCCGATCGGTTGACAAGTCAACCGATCGGTTGATCCGTTACAAATAAATGTCAGAAAACGGCGAGTTTTCACCCGATCACATGAACCGATCGGGTGAGTTCTTGAGCGACCGGTTGGATCTTGGAGCGGTCGGGTGAATCGGCCGGTTGAATCGTCCGTGTCTTCAGCTCATCTTCTTCAGCTACAGATGAACCGATCGGGTGAGAGTCACCCGATCGGTTGGAATTCTGCTCGAGAAAACAGAGAACAGCCGCCCGCAGAACCGATCTGTGAACCGGTCGGGTGACTTCTTTGTGAGCTGCGGTAGCGACCGGTTGGTGCACGCGTGCATCACCCGATCGGTTGGAGATGACCAACCGACCGGGTGAGGGGCTGAGAGATGAATACTTCGCCGTTTGACCCCCTGGATCACGCGTGACTTCTCCCGTTGCTCCGGGGACTTGGGTTATCATCATTAAACGTCCCCTACGTGGTCAATCCCCTGCAATCATGGACAAACAAAGAAAAGTGAAAGAAAACGGGAAAACATACGAAAACGAGTAAGAGACGGTGGAAAAACACGGAGAAACACAAAAGAAAACGTGCGTGAATATATGAAATATAGACGCACGTCAGTTTCATATTATCATCAAAAATGGTGTACCAAGATAGTGAGTACGTTCAAAAATATACTACCAAAAAAATTCAAACTAAATTTCCTTATCTTATTATCATACTAGTCATAAACCGCGTCGCGCCCTCGGGCACGGTTCATTTAAAATCTTAGTTTTCCCAAAAATTATTTCCACCTCCAAAATTTTGGGACATATAATATTCCACTTCACAATTTAAAAGAACAAAAATTTAGCGGACGCCTTCGGTCCGAGCGCCAAACGGTCGCATAATTAATTAATTCCATGTAATTAACTCATTGCACATAATTAATTCTTTCTCATAAGTAATTCTTTTCAATAATTAATTATGTGGAGAGAGAGGGGTGAGTGAGAGAGATATAGAAAAAAATTGAAGGTGTAGAAAAAATAATGGTTTAGAGTTGGTTTTTGAGAGACAGAGAGAGGAGGGGGCGAGAGAAATGGTGTCAGAAGAAATGCCCAAAAATAATAGATTTTACCCCCCACATTAAATTCCACTCTTGAGTAAATGTCGCTCACATGCACGGTTCATAATAAATGTGGCTCCAAGTTTCAAAGTTCAGCCTAATTTCTTGTGCTGACTAATTCAAATTTCAAACAAATTTAAATCTCAGATTCGACGTTTTTCTCCAAAATAGTTTCCCCCAAAAAGCAAAGTTCCCCTCAAAAATTTTCACGACCCATCATCTTAACCATTGATTTATCTAACTTCAATCTCAGTCGTCTTTCTATCAACCATTTTGTCCTAGTCAGCAAAGCAATTCAAAAAAGTCCTCAAGTGTAATATAGCTTGTAAAACATCAAAATCAATTATTTTATATGCATGAACCATTCATATTATTCTCCCCTTTGTCTAATTAAAAATAAAGGGTGAAGAAAATTTCTAAATTTCCTTTTCATTAGCAATTCGAAGATCTCTACGTAATTTAATAAAATAGTCAATTTTAAGTGCTTTAATAAAATGTCAGCACCTTGCTGTTCAATGGAAATATATTTAAATTCTACATCCTTTTTAGTGCAGAGATACCCTATAAAGCAATGTCGGATATCGTTAAGTTTTATCCTACGATGCAATAGATGATCCTTAGTCAAATAAATAACACTCTGATTATCACAGTGAATTACAAATGTAGGACACTTAATTCCAAAATTAGCTAAGGCTTGTCTCATCCACAAAATTTGAGCACATGAAGTCCAGAAACTATGTATTATACCTCAGGTTTGGACAATGACATTGAGTTCTGCTTTTTGCTAAACCCACGAAATAAGGGAATGTCCAAGAAAGTACAAGTTCGACTTTTGCTTTTTCTGGTGGTCTTGCAACCAGCGAAATCAGAATCATTGTATGATATTAGCTCAAATGCGCTACCTTTTAGATAAAATAAACTGAAATCTGATGTGGATTTAAGATACATAAGTATGTGTTTTACTTGTTGGAATTTCATAATTCAGGCTAAAATTACATTACTGACATAAGATGAGTTTCTTTATGATCTTACTGAAACCTAGCACGTGCGCATACACTAAATATTTTATCATGTCAACTTGTAGTAATATATAGTAATGATCTAATCATACCTCGATATAATTTCTGGTCAACACTCTTACTATTTTCATCTTTGTCCAGGGAGGGGAAAATTACCATAGGTGTATCATTCCCTGATGTGTCTTTCATCATAAACCTCTTCAATAATTCTTTCGCTTACTCGATCTGGTGAATGAATGTTCCTTCCTTTTGTTGCTTGATTTGTAAGCATATGAAGTAGTTGAGCTCACCTATGGGACTCATCTCAAACTCATCATGTATAAGCTTAGCAAACTCTTAACAAAACTTTTCATTAGTGGAACCAAAAATGATATCGTCTACATATATTTGAATAAGAACTATATCATAGTCAAATTTTTTAATAAACAAGGTTGTATCTACTTTCCTGCATTATATCCATTATCAATCAAAAATTTCATTAATCCTCATACCGAGCTTTAGGGGCTTGTTTTAATCCATAAAGGGCCTTTTCCAAGTTTAAATACATAATTAGGAAATTTTTCATGCATAAATCCAGGTTGTTCCACTACACACACTTCTTTAATATAACCATTAAGGAAACTACTTTTAACATCCACTTGGTATAATGTGAAATTCATATAAGAAGCAAAAGCAAGCAACATTCTAATTGATTCAAGTTTAGATATATGAGCAAAAGTTTCATCAAAATCTATATATTCCTCCTGATAATACCTTGAGCAACTAACGTTGCATTGTTTCTATGCACTTACCCGCCTTCGCCTAGCTTGTTTTTGAAGACCTACTTTGTCCTGATGACCAGACGATCTTCAGACATTGGAACCAATTCCCAGACTAGGTTCCTTTTGAATTGTTGCAGTTCTTCCAGATGGCTAGAATATACGAACTATCTGCAACAACTTCTTCAACTTCCACGAGCTATCTACAAAAGTTTCTTTAACTTTCTTTGTATCAATGTTAGATATGAAAGCAACATGCATCATATGTTCAATTTGAGATCTAGTTCTAATATCATCATCCATTCTACCAATGAATTATGTATGTTGATGATGTGTAGCTTCATTAAAAGCTCTAGGCAGTGAACTAGATACATAATTAATATTAAGTTGGCCTACTGAATTATTAATATCATCAATATCATCATCTTTAACATAAGATATTTAATTAATGGACTTATCAAAAGTAAAATGCAAGGTCTCATCAATAGTAAGTGTTATCTTATTATAAACCATATATGCTTTAATACGCAAGGAGTAACCGATAAATATTCTATCAACAGCTTTGGAATCAAATTTATCTAAATTATCCTTAGTGTTTAGAATATACCATTTACAACCAAAGACACGAAAATAAGATAATACAGTAACTTTTTGATAGACAAGGTTAAAAGGTTTTACTACAAGGTGATCTAATGAGTACTCTTTTTTAAACATAACATGTTGTGGATACAGCTTCTACCCAAAAATACTTTAGAATGTTGCTTTCACACAACATTGTGCGTGCACACTTTTGAAATGTTCTATTTTTCCTCTCAACTACCCCGTCTTAAAAGAGCTCTTGGAAAAGCAAAGTTGTGAGTGATTCTATGATTTTTTCAAAAACTTTGAAAGGCTTCATTTTCAAATTCACCTCTATGATCGGTACATATATAAATAATTTCTAAAGAAAGTTATTTTTAGAATCCATTTAACAAATATTTCAAATTCACTCAAGTCAGCATTCTTATTGATTAAAAATAATACCCAAGTGTATTGTGAATAATCATCAACAATCACACATGCATATCTATCATTAAGAGAGGATACTCTAGCAAGTCTAAATAAATCCATATGAAGGAGTTCTAGCGGCCTACATGAATTAAGATCTCCAATACTCTTAAAGGTACTTTTAAGTAGTTTTTCATGTTGATAAGAATCATAAATCTTTTCAAGTTTAAAATTCATTTTGGGTAAACCGTTTACCAAGTACTTCCTAGAGATGTTATTTTTGTTCTTACTATTTATTTGTGTAACGCCATGTTTCCGGTTGCCGTTACTTTTCTTTATTATCTGTGCAGGTAATGTAATGTTCGAGTGAAAATAACATAGAGCGAACAGAGAATTTTATAAATGAAATAACTTTATTCATCTTTTAAGAGGTTACAAAAGTACTACTAAAAATAACTACTAGTCTTTCATTTAATTAATGAAGAAAACAAATAAACAAAACATAAACTCTCCTTACTATCCTCGTCTCAAAAATCAACACGCTCCACGGAAAATTCAGACTCCTCAAAAGCTGGAGCATCCTCGTACTCTGGATGAGTTCCTGTTGAACAACATTTAAAAGTAGGATGAAGTAGATGATATTTACAATAAACAACAATTATAACTTTTATGCAACCTTAGTCCTAAACAAGCCAATAACACTAATCACTAGACTGTGTTTATCTAACAATTCTTTTTTATACTCATAATGTAAAGGGAAAGAGCGAGCTAAAGAATCACCCCGAGATTCATAGGTGAGCTCACATATACCCTAAATTTTATTGGTCTAGTATATCATTAGAGGACCCAGTCAAGTCATTACAATTCTGTCAATGAGCGTAATCTTCGCCACTCTTTCTATCTTTAATTATGAGTTCCCAAATCCCATGTATTAAACTATTTATTTCAATGTCTATCTCGACTATCCTCTATTTCTATGCTTTCTAAACTATATAAAAAGAATCGTGCACAAAACTGTATTCTCTATAGCAACAGGTCCAATATATCAATATTTTACAAACAATAACTTTATTTGCACAATTCTAAATACAAAGTTTATCTGCTTTCCATAACAATTGTATACATCAATTTCTATGGTGAATGAAACTCTATTCATTGCACTCTAAAACAATTCTAAAGTAATCAATTCATTCAAACATTAAACCGAAACAAAATCATTTCTAAAGCGAAGTAAGACAGCCATAGGATCAGATTCGTATTATTTGGCATCCATGATTGAATTTCTAGGGTCTACCTAGATGGGGTAATTTTCCCTTAAGATCTGAAAAATAGGGGCACAAATTATCATCATTTAAAATCTGTAGAACAGTCCCATAACTTCTGTAAATTTGCTGAACTGAATCCTTCATTTAAAACAGTCATTAAGTAACTGTACAAGGAAAAGAACTACAACAGAACAGTGGCCAAGGAAACAAATAGCCACAAGATACGATCAGACACAAGCTGCAAGAACACAAAACAGTCGCAGGAAGACTAAACAACAGAACAAAACCCAGCCGAACACCCAAAGAACACAAGAGCACAAGCCGCAGAAAAATAGAACTATCAGGGCTGAAGACAGCCGCAAGAAAGCACATCCGGATAGTCCCCTAAGGTGGGAAACCCTCTGACGGCCAACTATAGAAGGCCAAACCCTTAATCAAAAATACGGGGCTGCGGCGAAGTTGCCGCCTTGCCCTAAAGATGCCATATTTATCAAGAGGAGAAAATCCCCTTCAAATAGAAAGTTAAATCATCATTTCCTATTCCATAAATTCCGAAACCCTAATCTTTCCACAAATTAACAAGCATGAAAGAAATAATTTTAGTTCAGAGCAAATAAAGCCTACCGATCACGTGAAACCAAGCCAAAAATTCCCAGGAAAATCTAGAAGCAACCCGTGAACCAAATCGAACTCAAACAAAAAACCATTGGAAATTTTTTAAGAATGAAAACAATTTTCGTATGAAGAAAAAACCTAAACCGTGCAACATTTAAATAGAAGAAGAAGTACATAATTAGATAAGAGGACGGAGTTCTTATCGGAGTTGAAATCCTCTAAAGAAGTTGGTGTGTGGAGAGATAAGAGCTAGGGTTTCGTTTTCGACTCATCGTCATTGCCGAGATGAGAAAACCGTGGTGGAGCGGGTCGGGTCTGAGTGGAGATAGGTGTGAGAGAATAAGATTTGCATTACGATGCCACAACAAATTTACCAAATTGCATGTTTTGTTCCTCGTATGCTGTCGATCAATGATTTCCACTGTCTACTGCTAATATGTCAGGTCTGTGCGCACTAAAATCTCTGAATGGTCCACCATGTTCGCTGGATCTCCCACATATTTGCGTAGCTGAGATATGTTGAACACATTATGTACTCCTTCTAAGAATGGAGGTAGTGCAATCTTGTAGGCCACTTCTCCCACTCGTTCAAGCACATCAAAAGGTCCAATGTAGCGTGCGCTAAGCAGTCCTCATCCACCAAAATGAATCAGTCCACGATTTGGACAAACCTTAAGAAAGACCTTATCTCCTGGCTGAAACTCTAGATGTCTTCGTTTCGAATCTGCCCAATGTTTGTATCTATCTCGTACCACTTGCAGTTTCTCTCTGACCATCTGTACCACGTCGATTGCCTCTACTATCTTCTCAAGTCCCATCAGTTCTTGATCTCCAATGTCGTCCTAGCTCAAGGTCGACTGATATTTCCTTCCACACAATGCCGCAAATGGTATCATCTCAATGCTCGCCTGGTGGCTATTATTGTATGCGAATTTCACGAGGTGCAAGTAATCTTCCCACGACCCATTGAAGTCCAACATGCATGCTCGCAACATGTCCTCTAGGATCTAGATGGTATGCTCCAACTGTCCATCAATCTGGAGATGATAAGCAGTACTGAACTTGAGATAAGTGCCAAGATTCTTCTGTAAACTTTTCCAGAAATGTGATGTGAACCGAGAATCTCTGTCTGAAACTATGATCACTGGTACTCCGTGCATTCTCACAATCTTCTCCATGTACCTCTTGGCAAGAACCTTCGTAGATTATCCAACTCTGAAATGGATGGGTGTCAAGCCCCGTTCAACAGAATACCCGGTATTTAATTATTATTTTCCAAGTATCCTGAAGAGTGAGGGTGATGAGAGAGGAAATGAGAGAGAAAGAAGAAACTGAATAAGCAGGCCACTGCGCACATACTGGGATAGTACAAGTGAAGCTCCACTATAATATCAAACAACTCATAATGATATAGAACAACAACAACACATTTTATATAACAACTTTCATTTGTATACATACCCCAAATACATCATTTCACATACACCAACACTCTCCACCTCCCATGACAAACTTGTCACGCTACACAGCTACAGCTCACACCAAGACTACCCCTGAAACCCAACTCCAAGCCACCACCAACCACGCTATCCCTGCTACGTGAAATGTGGAGAGGAGCACGTCAATGCGTGCCCCAGCATGAACCAACTTGGATTTGGGACATCGTTTTAAGGTTATTAATCCACAAGGCAAGGCAAGGAAAATAAGACATGTACACTAATTATATAGCGAAAAGTAAACAGCCAAGTTAGAAGATCATACTTGCGGTCCAATGTCGAACTACTGCAAGAAAAGGGTTAGCGCGAATAATGATACAAATGTTCATACAACCACAATTTAATAGGGGAATCACAAGTGTCAGAATTATAACACAGTGTCACTAGTGAAGCAAGTAAAGGGAAGTGAAGTGCTGCTAGCAGAAGGAGTAACGCGCAAATTCTTATTTTATTATTTTGTAATTGAATTAATTGGAACTTGGGTAAACTGTGTGATACCAGGACCTGGACATTGTAGGGGTTTTGGCGGACCCTCAGAGCTCGGATCAGTGTCCGTCCTAAGTCGGACGGACCACAGGGGCGTAAAACGCAGCGAAAAAACAAAAACAAAACGTTTAGGCTAGCTAAACAATTTAGCTAGGCTCTGAGGGAGCCAGAACCTAGCCCGATCTATGCCAACTTGGGGTGGATCTGACCACCCCCAAGAGAGATCTTTTCTACAGCGACAAAATTAAATCTACACTATAAATTGCTTAACCACATACCCGGAATCTTGGCCCTGGAGCAGGCAAGATGTATCGCACCATCTTCTGATGCTCCTCGTAGCCGAGCCGCCTCGACTCGATCCGCCTGAGCCGCCTCGCACCCTTGAACCGATCCGCCCGAGCCGACTTTCACCTTCGAGCCGATCACACGCGGTAGAAAGTTTCACTTGAATAGACCCACGTCTTAGACGTCTGGATCCGAATCCAAACCCCCTTTGTAGTCTTGCTAGGACTACTCCGGTGAAATAGGAAGGAGAGAGAGAGAGAGAGTAGTAAAGTCGTCGATCGAGCTTGCTCTAAAATTCTGGAGCTACTCGATAGAGGACTTGATGCTTCTTTCAACGAAGGGAGTGCACCCCTATTTATTTAGGGAGTCGGCACTCCTTCTTTCGTTGCGAGCAATGTGGGACTTTTGCTAATTTGAAGAAAATTCAATTAAGCTAATTTAGCTTAATTTGAAGTTAGTGAGCTTTTCGTAAAAGCAAACTTCAACTAATTAATTCTCTTCGCTCATTAAACTTTAGACACCAAACAAGCTATCAATCCGAAGGGCTTCGAATGGTGAACGCGTAAGAACCAACGGTGACGAATTTCGACTTCGTTTGACCCCTCAAACAATTGTCCAAAGTTGGGCAAAAAAATCAACTTTCATAACCGTCTTTTTGGGGTTTCAAAACCCCTAAAAATCACTTAAGTTACGGGCGCGCCCACCCAAGGTAGGGAGGGTAGGCCGCCAGCCCGTTGGGCAGCGGGCCCCGCCCGCTGCTGCAGCTGGTGCTGGCCTGCTACAGCCAGCGGGCTGCGCCCGTTTGCCTTTGCGGATGGGCTTGTTAGCCCAGTGGGTCTAAACCACGTTGCCTTCAACTTCTTTCGCGTTTCTGGGCTCGTTTGAGCTCTGATTTGGACGCGGTTTGAACCTGTGTTTAGACCGGGACGATCCTGTCAGTCAGGTAACCCTTTCCAACATATTTGTTCCTACTAAATTTGTCGTAACCAATTTACGACACGTTTAATCTTTGTTTGCATCAGATTCAACATTTGTCCCTATTGTTATTACGACTAATTTTCACAACAAGCTTTGTGAATATTAACTATTCAATATCATCAAATGAATTTCTCTCAATTAATCTTCCTATTACTAAGTCACGAACGTTACTCGGTGTGAGACCCTACAGCCTGACCTTACTACAGGTTGGGGCTCGGAACCCCTGGACGACGGTCACCACGAGCAGTAGCTGTCGTTCCTGTTTGAGAATCATTATAACGTGATCGACCCTTTGACAAAAGCATCATTGGGTTTACTTTGGCTGTGTCAGTGATGAATGCCGTTAGCTTATAGTCCCTTCGTCAAGACTGTGTCCCTGTTGGCCTAGGGTATGGTTTACTGTCAACCCTATTAGACAACATTGGTCAGTATACGGCGGTCTTTGTTGTATTCACGTTGTACTTCTTACAACGTACCCCGGTCGAGGATTAACACAAAGACCGTACTGAGCCTGTGACACTAACTTCCCTTTAACGGAAGTGACGAATCCCATCTTAGTCATCTACTCACCTTGTGAGCTTCAGGTGCAACCCAACCTAAGATCTTTCAGCAGGCCTAGCCTCGAAGCTAGATCATGGGTCTAAGCTACACCGTTCGCTCACAGGTTGGTACAGATGACTTCAGGTCTTAAGGACCAGCTTACCTATTGATCGCTCCGGGACGTAACCCAAAAGAACGGTTGTAGTTTTACCGCAAGTGCACGGTGTAGCAGCGAGCGGGTTATCGAACACAGGGAGGACGAATGACCGTGCTTGTTCCGATCAACCTGGCTATTTGAGAAGTGAGAATTTTGCCTTTGGCGATCCTGTCACAATCGTCAGACAAAGTACGGAAATATCAAATCAAATAAAGACGTCTAGGGAATGGGGAATTCCCACTACTCACCATATTTCGTAAAAGCGGTTCATCGGCATCAAAATCGCTAGAATAAGATTTTGGATGAACTAGTTGCAACTGAATGTAGAACCAAGCTCACGCTCTCGCGCTGTTGCCGGTCTATAGCTATCCTAGGCTCGGGTCCAATCTCTTGCAAACCCTAGCCTAGGGAAGCTAGCATTAGGATCAACATCATCGTTCAATCGTGCACCGAGCCCAATCTCTTGCAAACTCGGCCCACGACCTAGATTGGGATAGTTCCTACCCGTCCAATCTCTTGCAAACGGGTATTGGCGGGGAATTGGAACCGGAAACCCTAGTATCGGTCCAATCTCTTGCAAACCGACACTACGGAAATTCGATTCCAACACAATTCGGATTTCTAGGGTTTCCTATCGAATTGGGATCCAATCTCTTACAAATCCCAATCGATGTGAATTTCCTAGCCATCCGTAGTAAATTGATCCCAATCTAATCTCTAATAGCAATTCTACCGAAATTCCTACCAATTCATCACAATTATGAAATAGGGCTTGTAGGGTTCATCCCCACGCCCCAAGACGTGGCGACTACTGACAATTCATAGCAAGATCACAAAAATAATCAAGGAAATAAGCAATAGAATTCATCACAATATTGAGATATGCAATAAAAATAGAATTTTTAGAGAAGAGAAAAGCAAACCAATGGAGTTCTTCAATTAATCCAACAAAAATCCAATTTTGTCTCCTCTCCAATCATAAGAATAAAACTAAAAAGCTAATCTAAAAAACTGCAAAAAATCTAAGAGAGAGGCTCTCAAAACTAGGGTAAAAACAGGGGTTAAATAGCCCCCAAAATCGTCCAAAAACTGTGACCAAAATACCCCTGCGCAGCCTGTTTTCCGCAATTTTCGCTACAGGCAGCGCGTCGTACTCGGCCGAGTCACAAAAGTCGCTCGGCCGAGTGAAAACCCTGTAATTTTCCAGTAAGTCTCGATCTTCAGGGGTCTTCACTTCGGGGGCGGCTCGGCCGAGTGAGTTGTCGTCACTCGGCCGATGGCTTCATGGTACTCGGGCGGACGGGATTATCCACTCGGCCGAGTGGATCTTCTGAAGCTCAGGCAGCCGAAAAACAGTAACTTGGCGATTTTTGAAGGGCTTCGTCTGGGCGCCACTCGGGCGGACGGGGTCTCGTCACTCGGCCGATGTGGTCTCCGTCGCTCGGCCGAGTGCACATATAAATCATGTCTGCTCTGGTCGGCCGAGCAGTGTCTCTCTGGTCGGCCGAGTGACTCCTTCACTCGGCCGAGTGGGACACAAAACATGCCCAAATTGCTTATTTTGGCCTCCTCGTCGCTCCTGCGACGTCCGTTCTTCTTCCGCTCCTCTCCAACAGTAAAATACCCCTCGGGGAGGTTGTCGGTGACCGTCTGGAGTAAGCACATCTCGAGATCACTCCAAATCGCGCCAAATCACCTGAAATGCGACAAAAACAATAAATCGTGAAAAGCATCGCAATATGTCGATATATCGTGAAAAACATGATTTGGGCGATCTAAATGGCATGCAAACATGCGGTAAAAAAGTGTAAAATAAGGAGTGATCAAAATCCCCCAAGCTTGCCTCTTACTCGTCCTCGAGGAAGATGAGTAAAAGGCGAACCCGGTGGATTCGGAAAACAAAAACGGCGAAAAATGAAGAAAAATGAAGAACGGAGAAAAATGAAAAACGAAATAAAAATAAAGAAGAAAGAAAGAAGCGAAGAGGTAAGCTGCTAGATCATTTTCTCAGGACGTGGGTTCCGCTTACTTGTATAGTGTGCACTGAATGAAAAACACATGTCAAAGAGTTTAATTTTGATATCATAGTATAATAGTGCAAATAGAAATAGAAAACCCACGAACAACAATATAATCATGAAAAACGGAATAATTTTATAATTAACATCGTCTGAATCATTTAAAGCGGTATACAAATCACAGATCACACACTTTTCAATTGAATGCTTTCTATCAGGAGTATAAGAGTATCACACTATAGAATAGAGAGAATAGAAAAGTATGGATTTCATGAAATGAGTGCTAGGCTTAGATTTCTGGATTTCGTAAAGCTAAAAATAATCTCACCGAGTATAGAATATTACTTAGCCTAGGTTGTCGTGCAACGTTAAGTAGTCACTCTCGCACACATCAATGGATCCCCTCCCCCAAGCTTATCTATAAGCGTGGTGGCATAAAAAAATATTTACATCCCCATTTCTATAAAGCTCCAAAAGCAATGAAAAGAGAAGAGAAAGAAAGAAAGTGAGATGGGATCTTTTATTGAGGATTTTTCCTCTTTTCTTTTTCTCTTTCTCTTTTTTTTGAAGAGATAGCATATATACACAACGATCCCAACTCAAAGAGAGATAATGATATACAAGAATATTTTCTCTCTTTTTTTTCGAATAAGAAATTTGAAGCTAGGAATTAATAGCGGGGGAAATGCCATATAATAGAATCGCTAAGGGGAGATTCACCAATGATTTTAAAAGTAGAGAAATGAAGTTCAAGATTTGTGGAGAAAGAAATAAATATATCACTCGGTTCACTCTATAAGACATGCACGACAACTTCAGGAGGGTAATCTAATCTACTCAGTTTCGATCACAAAAAAGCTAACTAATCCAAATTTATCATAGCTAACATCATTCAATCATCCTGAAGTGAAATGTACAATTCATGCATATAGAAGTGATATAGGAAAAGAAATCAGTACTCCAGATATAGGCATTCAATGCGTGAATCTTGGTGTGTTTTCTGTGATAGCATACATATGAATATTCAGACTCAGCTAATAATAAAATTTCATCCATTTTCATGTGGAAAAAGTGTGGGTTACTATCTCTAGATGCAAGGCAAGTCATAGCATATGATATCAGAAATAAAATCTAAGACATGACAAATATAGCATGCATATAGAATAAGCTAACTCCACGTCATCATCATCACAGAAAAGTCATCTCTAGCATGAGATGAAAAAGAAAGAAATAAAGATAAAGGGAAAATAGAACTATGCAATGCGGCACACAGAAAAATAAGAAAAACGTGATGCATGGCAAAATAAAAGAAAAATGATGAAAAATAAGTGCAAAAGCGAAAAACGGTGTGAAAAACTAGAAATAAAGGTGGCAAATCGAAAAAGAACGTGAGAACTCACTCCCCCAAGCTAAATGGCACAGCGTCCTCAATGTGCAAAGTGGGGCACACCGAGAGACAAGTAATGTGAGGGGTAAGTGAGGATGCATGCATGATGAAAAAAGATGAAAATAAAAAAGAAAAATAAAGAAATGAAAAATATGATGCGGACATGATGCATGCATAGATAGGAGTGATACAGATATATAGATGTGTCACCAAAAACTCTCCCTCTCTCCCAGAAAAGATATATAAATATATGGTCGACATGAGAATCCCAAAATAAGTGAGGGGAGGGGGTGGACAAAAATACGACAGGACCAAGCAGAAACGGGCAGCACAACGGCAGGAATAATCGATGGCATCAAGGGTGCCTAAGAAGGCGATGCTGCGCCGTCTCCGTCCTGAGGCGGAAGTGGTGGTGGTGGTTGGACAGGCTGCTGAGCGGGGGTGGGTGTGGAAGTGGTAGCAGGCTGAGTGTGTGTGGAAGTGTGGGTGGGAACCTGCTGGGTGGGTGGGGGTACGCGGGGGAGACGCTCCAAGACCTGGGTAAGACAATAGTGAATCTGGGGGATCAGGTCAAAGCGGCCAGCCATTGCAGAGACGGTGGAGGACAGGGTCCTAAGGTCGCCTCGGAGGCCACTCACCGCCCCCTCTAGAGCACGAATGCTCTGAAGTACAGTGTCGGGGGGAGGTGGTGCAGAGGGACGCACCGGTCGGGGCTGTGCAGGGCGTGGCTGGCGTACTCGGGACGCGTATGTGACTGGCTCAGCGGGGAAGGGAACGAAAGGTGATGCGCTCGTAAATGTGGGCCTGGCCTCAGTGCGAGGCCGGGGCAACGGCTGGTGAGAAGTGGAGGCAGCAGCAGCGAAAGAAGAGTGCAAAAGTGGCAGCGAGGCGGCCAGAGAGGTCAGTGGCACAGAAGTGTGGACAGACGCCACGACACTCTCGGAAAATACTGCAGCAGTGGAGACAGAGGGCTCTCCGCACTCAACTACGGTCGGCGGGCGCTCGGGTGGTGCAGAAGAAACAGGCTCAGCAGACAGAGGGCCGGTGGTGGTGGTGACAGCCGCGGGAGTGGTGGAGGTGGGCTCAGCTAAGGTACTCCCGACACCGACAGAGGTGTGGACAGAGGTGTCGGGAGCAGCGGAAACATCAGAGATAGGTTGAGGGGCCACAGGGTCAACAGGGGCGGCAGGCTTGGCCGGGGCGACAGGGTCTGCGGGGGCAGCGTGGGCAGCGTGGGCCTGCTCGGCCTCCTCGGCCTTGAGCACGTAAGCAGCGGGGATGAGAACATCCATCGCAGGGAGCCAGTCAACGTGGGCTGGTGCAATCTGAGTCCGAGCTGGGCTCGGAAGAATCATGTAATCGGCACCGTAAGGGCCGTGCAACCAGACCCAGTGACGCTCACCATGCGGACGAAGCATCTTCATCCGGGCCATAACATCGATCGACAAAGAAGTGGGGCCCGGTACTCGTCGCAGGTCGTCAGGGAAGTCCTCGCCGGTCATAAGGGCAAGCAAGGTGATCAGGCTGCCGCAGCATATCGGTGAGCGAGCGCCCACCGATACAATGATGCGGTCCAAAAACCAAGCCGCGACATCAATCACGACGGTGGGGACCAGCTCATCGCCATCCCTAGATAGAGCTCTGGGACGTGTCATTGCGTAAAGCATGTAGAGCTCTGGCGTAGACATCGTGCCCGGCTCATATCTGGCCAAAAAGGTCGTCGCCATAAGGCGCTGAGCAATACGGAGGCAGTGATGGACAATGGCCGAGGCCTTGGCCCTACTAGGGTCAAAGGCAGCGTGAAGACCCGTGATCCGGGCCCAGAAGGCACCGGCGTCGAAGGAAGGTGGGGGGATATGGGTGGGGCCGTAACCGCGATCGGCTCCGGGGACAGCGGGCCACGAGAAAAATGCTCTCATCATATCGAGAGTGACCTGACACTCCCGGTCCATGAACCGAAACGAGCATCCCTCGTCGGTCCGGGCGATCGAACTCAGAATCTCAAGTGTCGGGTGGGTAAACGTGTCCGCCGACACCTGGAAGAAATCTCGCCAGCCCACATTGTCGTACAACGTGAGCATCCCCTCTAGTACCCCCAGGCGTCCTAGGTCGGCAAGGTGTGCAAACCTGGAGGGTACGATCGAGCGCTGGGAGATACGCTCGAAGACGGCGCGGTGTGCGTCGTCTCGGAACGTAATCCCGAGCGGCCCGACCAGTGGAGCCGGAGGTGGTGGCTGTGGAGCGGCGGGGAGTGGCTGTGCGGGCTGTGCGGGCTGTGTGGGCGCTGCAGGCTGTGTGGGGTGGGTGGGGTGTGTGGGAGAAGGTGGAGGAGAGTCCTCCAACTCGTGGGAGGGGCCGGCATCATCCGACCGCTTCCGCTTGGCAGAAGCTCTCTTCGATCGCGGCCGTGTCCGGGGCGGCATATCGGCCCCGAGCGCGCGTCGAAAAGTGTAAAAAGTGCGGCGTGTGCAAAAGAATGGAAGGAGTATACCCAGACATACCGCGAGTGCAAGATAATGGAAGCGTACGAAGTCAGCGCCTTCGCGAAGCCCAAATCAGTCCGTAGAAGCTCCCCTGGGCTCCCCTAAGCTCCCAAAATCAACCTGCGCATGAAACGGAGATATCAGCGGGTAATATTCAAAACGTATGGAGCATTAGGGGTATAATAAATAGATATAGAAATTGATTATGGTTTGGGGGTCGTTTAATACATGGATCCTCGAAAAACACACAAAAAGAGGAAAAATAGGCGAAATAGGCGATACTAGAGGTGGTCGGAGCGGCGGCCGCCGGCGGCGACTCGGGCGAGGCGCGGCGGTTGCTCGGCCGGCGGTGGCTGGCCGAGCGGCGGCACGGCGATGGTCGACCGGGCGAGTGAGGGCGCGAGCGAGCGAGGGTCGGGCGAGGGAGCTGAGGGGTCGCGGGTTTGCGAATTTTTTTGCGTTTCGAAAAACGTGCCCCCTCGGCCCCTTATATAATAAAAGTTACGACTCGGCCGAGTGACTATGTCACTCGGCCGAGTGGGATCAATGGAAATATCCTCCTCGCTTACGCTTCGGCCGAGTGGCTTTGCCAGCCTCGGCCGAGTGGAGTAAGTCCATTCGGCCGAGTGGCTCAAGCTACTCGGCAAGACTCGCCCTAGGAGCGTATCCGTTTTACTCGGCCGAGTGAAAATATATACTCGGCCGAGTAGCAGTTATACTGAAATCAAGAAAATAAACAGAGAGTTGGGTACAGCAGACTTCCCTCATTCGTGAGCGGCTCGGCCGGACGAACTTGTGGACTCGGCCGAGTGACTAGTATACTCGGCCGAGTGAGCCTTGTCTTCTGCTGTTTGTCTTCGTTTGGGCTCTAAACTCCGTCTTTCTTCCTCCAGTCGATTTCATCTTCCTCCTAAGCATCGAGCGTCTTCCTGGGGCGCTCCTCGTCGTCTCGTTCATCCTCCTCGTGATGGATTTACCTATCTCCTCTCCTGTCAAGAAAAATAGGACCCGTTATCACAAAATTTTTGGGCGAACGACTCAAAACACTAAAAATTTCTAAAACAAAAATAAAGAAAAAGTAAAAATAAAGTAATAACCGTCGGGTTGCCTCCCGACAAGCGCTCATTTAAGGTCGTGAGCTCGACCCCCTATGATTTTCAATTAATGCGGGATGTTTGGTGCATACGAGATGCACCCATCAAACTTTCCGGGGAGAACACTTGGATTCGGAAGTTGCGGTGGCGTGTTCTCCCGCGGTGGTCTCTCGTCCCGAATAGTGTTGGGGGGAGGCTCCCCCAAGCTAGCGTTTGCTCCGGTCAACGGCTTCACCGGTGACGCCGATTTTCGTAGCGGCGGAGCTTTCTTCGGAGACTTTTGTTTCGAGAGCTTGCAGAGCTCTCGAATCCTTGCGACATCAGCGTCGCCTTCATCATTTTCAGTGGAGAGGTCGGGGGAATCATCTATCTTCTCATCTTGGCCTAAATCCGGGCCTTCATCAAAATCCTCATCGAAAAGAGCGCCAATTGAGTGGGGGATCGCCTCTTCTATCACCTCATCAAGGAGGTCCATGTAGTCAAGTTCCTCATGGTAAGGCATGTGTTTCATAGCCTTAGGAATGTGAAGCTCCACCTCGATGTTGCCGACATTCAAAGTTAGGGTACCTTCTCGCACGTCGACAATCACTCCGGCGGTGGCGAGGAACGTGCGTCCAAGTATCAATGAAGTATCTCCCTCCTCCTTAACGTCCATGATCACGAAGTCACATGGCAAGCATATTCCCCCCGGGACTTGTAGCGGGATGTCTTCGGCGATCCCTACCGGCCTTGTTATTCGCCCATCGGCCAATTGTATCCGCATGTCGGTAGGTTTCAACTTCGTCCCGGTGTTTAGCCTTAAGAACATGGAGAGAGGCATGAGGCTCACACTAGCCCCTAGATCTACCAACGCCTTTTGAAGAGGGACGCCGCCCAAGGTGCAAGGAATCCGAAAACTCCCCAGGTCTTTAAATTTGGCCGGCTCCTTCTCTCTCTTGGTGAACCAAGAGCTCTCCTCGGCTAGCATGATCTTTTCCTTCCTCTTTCTCCCCGAAATCAAGTCCTTTAAGAATTTAGCATATGTGGGGATCTCCACGATGGCGTCGAGGAAGGGAATGTTGAGGCTAACTCCTCTAAGATACTCGAGAAACTTTGCTAGCCTTTTCTCCATTTTCGCTCTAGCAAGCCTTTGGGGAAATGGGACCGGTGGCATGAAGCGCCTTTCCTCAATCAATTGCTCCGCTCTAGATTTCTCCTTCTCTTGTGGCTCTTTCTCCTTATCATCTTCAACTACCGGCTCAATTGGCTCCAAGCTTTCCTCCACGGGCTCCTCGGTAGGAATCATAGCGGGGGATGTATCTTTCCCGCCTCTAGTAGTAACGGCAACTACGGCATTGATGTGGCCGGTGTTGCCCCGTGGGTTTTGCTCGGGTTGCACCGGCAATCGTTGAGTGTTCCGATTGAGCAACGCCAATTGCTCCGATATTTGAGCCACAACGGTATTAAGGGAGTCTTGCCCCGCCTTCAAGGTAGCATTAACCTTATTTTGCTCGACCATAAACGCCTCCACTCTAGCTTCGAAGTCGGATCGTTGTTGAGCTTGTGGAGGGTTTTGATTTTGATTTATCCACCCTTGATTGTATCCGGGCGGCCTATATGGTGGAACTTGTTGCTTCGGTTGGAAATTTTGTTGTGGAGGCCCCCTCGGCGGATAGTGTTGTTGTTGGGGTGGTGGTGGTCGAGCTTGTTGAGGTGGTTGTTGTGGCGGGTTCAAAGCTCCTTCATTGTTGGCGTAAGAGAATCCGGGATGATTTCTTGTGGCCGGATTGGCCCAATATCCTTGGTTCCCCGCGACATATTGTACTTGCTCCAAGGATCCTTCTCCTTGCTCTCCTCCCACATACATGGCTTGAGATTGGTCTTGCCAATCACACACTTGGTTCGTTGGAGCGGAGGTGGAAGGGGTTCCTTGGGGCTCCGTGATAAACTTCTCCAGTCTCTCCACTACCTTGTGGAGAGAATCAAACTTGCTCGTAAGCTCCGCTACGGCCTTCGCCTCATAGATACTAGTTGGCTTCAAGGAGGACGTGGAGTGTCCTCGCTCATCGCCCCATTGTTGGTTGTTTGAGGCCATCTCCTCAATTAGGGCCGTAGCTTCCTCGGGGGTCTTTGACAAGATAGCACCATTCGCCGCGGCATCAATAATTTGTTTGGTCCCCGGTTGGAGACCGTTGTAGAAGCTATGAACTAGCTCCCAATCTTCAATGCTATGATGCGGGCATTGATGCTGCAAATCCTTAAAACGCTCCCAAGCCTCATAGAGCGTCTCCTGGGGTCCTTGCTTGAAGGACATGAGAGCGCTCCGGATCTTCACCGTCTTGGATGGCGGATAGAACTTGTCAATGAATGCACTCGCCAACTCGTCCCAAGAGGTGAAGACTCCGTCAGCCTGCGTCCTCAACCAATAGAGTGCCATGTCCTTTAGCGTGAAGGGGAAGAGACGCAGTCTGATGGCATCGATGGAGACCCCCGACATCTGAAATGTGGCGCACTTCGACAAGAATAATTGGATGTGGTAGTGAGGATTTTCATGGGCATTCCCATGAAATGGATCCTGCTGCATCAGAACCACTAGTCCAGTCTTTAGCTCGAAGTTCTTGTCAGCCGCCAACTCCGGCACGGCAATGGATGAGGTCGTAGAAGAGGTCTTAGGCCGAAGCCTATCTCGAATAGAAATTATTCTCGCCATCCTTGTCGCTAATTGTTCCGCAGTTTCCGGGTTGGTCATAAACCGCCCTTCCGGATTTTGTCTCCTTTCCGCTCTAAGTCTCCGCGTGGTACGTTCGATCTCGTGATCAAATAATATAGCTTCAGGGTCCGCCGTAGATCTCGTGTACGTGCACAGGGAAAACAGAGTTTCAAAGAAATGATTAGTACCGTGGAAGGGTTAGGTAAAAATAAAGAAATGGAAATAATAATAATAATAAAACAAAAAAGAAATAGCTAGGGTGGCAAGATCAAACGCAATCTTCTCCCTGGCAACGGCGCCAAAAACTTGATCGCTCCGGGACGTAACCCAAAAGAACGGTTGTAGTTTTACCGTAAGTGCACGGTGTAGCAGCGAGCGGGTTATCGAACACAGGGAGGACGAATGACCGTGCTTGTTCCGATCAACCTGGCTATTTGAGAAGTGAGAATTTTGCCTTTGGCGATCCTGTCACAATCGTCAGACAAAGTACGGAAATATCAAATCAAATAAAGACGTCTAGGGAATGGGGAATTCCCACTACTCACCATATTTCGTAAAAGCGGTTCATCGGCATCAAAATCGCTAGAATAAGATTTTGGATGAACTAGTTGCAACTGAATGTAGAACCAAGCTCACGCTCTCGCGCTGTTACCGGTCTATAGCTATCCTAGGCTCGGGTCCAATCTCTTGCAAACCCTAGCCTAGGGAAGCTAGCATTAGGATCAACATCATCGTTCAATCGCGCACCGAGCCCAATCTCTTGCAAACTCGGCCCACGACCTAGATTGGGATAGTTCCTACCCGTCCAATCTCTTGCAAACGGGTATTGGCGCGGAATTGGAACCGGAAACCCTAGTATCGGTCCAATCTCTTGCAAACCGACACTACGGAAATTCGATTCCAACACAATTCGGATTTCTAGGGTTTCCTATCGAATTGGGATCCAATCTCTTGCAAATCCCAATCGATGTGAATTTCCTAGCCATCCGTAGTAAATTGATCCCAATCTAATCTCTAATAGCAATTCTACCGAAATTCCTACCAATTCATCACAATTATGAAATAGGGCTTGTAGGGTTCATCCCCACGCCCCAAGACGTGGCGACTACTGATAATTCATAGCAAGATCACAAAAATAATCAAGGAAATAAGCAATAGAATTCATCACAATATTGAGATATGCAATAAAAATAGAATTTTTAGAGAAGAGAAAAGCAAACCAATGGAGTTCTTCAATTAATCCAACAAAAATCCAATTTTGTCTCCTCTCCAATCACAAGAATAAAACTAAAAAGCTAATCTAAAAAACTGCAAAAAATCTAAGAGAGAGGCTCTCAAAACTAGGGTAAAACAGGGGTTAAATAGCCCCCAAAATCGTCCAAAAACTGTGACCAAAATACCCTTGCGCAGCCTGTTTTCCGCAATTTTCGCTACAGGCAGCGCGTCGTACTCGGCCGAGTGACAAAAGTCGCTCAGCTGAGTGAAAATCCTGTAATTTTCCAGTAAGTCTCGATCTTCAGGGGTCTTCACTTCGGGGGCGGCTCGGCCGAGTGAGTTGTCGTCACTCGGCCGATGGCTTCATGGTACTCGGGCGGACGGGATTATCCACTCGGCCGAGTGGGTCTTTTGAAGCTCAGGCAGCCGAAAAACAGTAACTTGGCGATTTTTGAAGGGCTTCGTCTGGGCGCCACTCGGGCGGACGGGGTCTCGTCACTCGGCCAATGTGGTCTCCGTCGCTCGGCCGAGTGCACATATAAATCGTGTCTGCTCTGGTCGACCGAGCGATGTCTCTCTGGTCGGCCGAGTGACTCCTTCACTCGGCCGAGTGGGACACAAAACATGCCCAAATTGCTTATTTTGGCCTCCTCGTCGCTCCTGCGACGTCCGTTCTTCTTCCGCTCCTCTCCAACAGCAAAATACCCCTCGGGGAGGTTGTCGGTGACCGTCTGGAGTAAGCACATCTCGAGATCACTCCAAATCGCGCCAAATCACCTGAAATGCGACAAAAACAACAAATCGTGAAAAGCATCGCAATATCGTCGATATATCGTGAAAAACATGATTTGGGCGATCTAAATGGCATGCAAACATGCGGTAAAAAAGTGTAAAATAAGGAGTGATCACCTATCATCACCCTAGAGTTATTAAAGACAGTTTAGTTAAAGTTAACCATTTAATAACTCTAATTTGGTCGTTCAGTGAACTCATTCTCCAATGAGCACCTGTGTCTCGTCTCTGACTTCACCAAGTCGGATGACTATGAGATCATCCTTACCATGAGGTAAGACTAAGACACAGTGGACTATCCGATGTGTCGATATCCAGTTCTCGGCATATCTATGACCACGAACCATTTAAGACTTACGTTTCTATTCGGTCGCTTACTTACTCATAATCGAGATCTTATCTAGATACGTAAGGACCTAGCTATAAGTCTATAGACATTATCTAAGTATAGTAATTCAAACGATTTCATACTTAGGATAATGGGTACCATATACAGTATGAACAAGACGTATACTTAGGATAAATTGCCTTATGGGCATATATCCTCCTACTTCTCCCACTTGCACTTAGGCTATTTATCTCGGTATCTCATACCGTTAAAGCATATCAGTCACTTTGACATTTATATGACAAACCTAAGTGTGGATTTACTAATGAGTATCTACAATTGTATGTAATGGATTAATTATTACATCTCTTGATCACACAGGGTTGATCCTTTGAAAAAATGATCTGGATCAATTTTTCCTTTCTTTGTATAGCTAACAATTAGCTTATACAATCTAGATGTAGGGTCTAACATTTCTATAAGTCAGTCTAAGCTCATTCTAATTTTCTTGTGTCGATATGTCAAGTATATACATGACACCTTAAGTCTATATATATATATACGATTAAATCAAAACGATTTTGATTCAATGTTTTATATAGATGATTCAAATAAGTTGGAAATCCTTTTTACTTAGTTCGAAAGATCAGAACTAAGTATACGAGCTGGCTCCCACTGACTTTAAGAATTATCTGGTTTAAATACTTCAATATTATATCTAAATCATATTTAGATTATATATGAAGACATAACCACTTTGAGAAGTGCTTTAGATGGAATGTACTAGTGTCTAATTCGGTTTGACGAATGAGTCAAGTCAAGACCGGTTTAAGGAATCTTGATATTGACTCACTCAATCAAACGTCCTACACTGTACATTTCCCTTTACTACATTTAATATTAACTCTTTAATAACCAAATGCAGTTTATTAAGAATTAATATTAATGTGTATAATTGTGATCATACACAATTTATACACTCCTGGAACCTATACTTAACTACCGATTGACTATTAAGTCAGCTCCAAAACATAATTTCCTGAAGCTTCACATCATAATTCAAGAATTTTTGCAACCAACTCAGAAAGCCACAATCACAGAAAATTTAAGCCATTCTCAATCAAATTTTAATTTCAACAGAAAACGCAATTTCCGAGACATTCATTAAAAACAACGGATTCATAAAAATGAACCGTAATATGTTTATCAAATAAACTTTGAGTGTTGAACACTCAATCATTGTTTTCACTTGGAGGAATGATACATTTTATTCAACTAAAATTTAGTATCAGCTCCTTCTCGATCATGTCTCTCGAAGTCTTTGAACGGCCCCAGCAACAACGATTGCTCAGATTACCGACCGTCCTCTGCACTTCTTCCAATCTTCGCTTCATTTCAGCCACATGTATACATTACACAGATGTCTCAGTATCTCATACTATGTGATTGGAAATAATTACGCTTCATTGAATTTAATTTGTTGTATCTGAGGTAGAGGCATCAGTATGCCCCTTCTTCTTCTCTGCAAGATAGATCTTGCAGTTCCTCTTCCAATGGCCAATCTTATGACAATGGAAGCACTCAGATTTTGACGGAGCCCCTTTGGTCTTTTTCTTCCCTTTCTTCGCCTTTACAGGTTGCGGGACCTGCCTCTTCTTACCCTTGCCTTTAGGCTAATCGGAAGAAACAGAGCAAACAACCAATGCAGTTGGCTTCTTCTCAATCTCCTCAAACTGCCTAAGCATATTGAGGAGACCTGGAAGATCTGTTTCAAGACTGTTCATTATAAAACCAGTGATGAAAGGCTTAAAGTCAGGGGTTAAAGACTTAAGGATAATGTCCATGGACATCTCATTGTCCAGGACAAATCCTAACTGGGCGGCGTCTTCTACGTACCCGATCATCTTGATGACATGATCTTGTACGGGCACTGTCTCCATCTTTGTGCCCCAGAGGTTGCTGGTGGCTTCGAACTTGGCAGCTCGAGATCGCTTGCCGTATAACTCTTGTGTATTCAGAAGCATACTTTGAACATCCATATGTTCATGCTTCCTCTACAGTTCGTTACTCATCGAAGCCAGAGTAAGGCACCTGGCCTTCTCTACATCCCTCTGGTATAGTTTATAGGCTTCTTTTTCCTCAAAGGTCGAATCGTCATCGGGCTTCTCCAGGGCGTCCTCGAACAATACGTATCCAATCCCGGCTAGGAAAAGGAAGGACCAACTTAATGTTCCTAAGCCAGTCTTTGTAGTTCGTTCCATCGAGCACGTTCTTCTCTACCATATATCTAAGACCCGAATCCATTCTGCAATTTTATAGATACTTTAGTCAGTATATGTTCGTTGTATAGTTTTAATGGTTTTTAATAAAACTATATTCTCCCACTAAATTTATTAAAGCCATAATAATAAACAATTTATTATAAAATAACGTTTGTGAGAGAGGGATGCGAATACCATGAGTCTGACAACCTTGAGTGTGTCTCAACAAGTTGTTCGACTCTGCAGTCGGTAGACGAACTCGTCGTCAATCATATCAAATATGATTCCCTATCGATTTTACCACTAGTCATTTGTGATCATGAGTGTGCTCATCCAGATCACAATGGCTAGCCTAGTCGGACCCTTGTTTTCGTGTCTAGCCTGACTTGCCCCGCTGCTCGGTGTATGCACGACACGTCGGTTTGGGTCAGGACTTAGACTACATTCTTGGTTAGACTTACGCCGGTGCTCGGTGAATGAGACAACGGTTTTAGTCAGGTCAAGATGTTTATCAAGAAATCGGTTTTTATAAGATTGACATGTCACGGCTTGAGTGTAGCTCAACAACCGTAACACGTTTCTTACAGTTGCCAACTCCTAAAACAAGGAGGGCTACGATTTATCTTGAACAAGATTATTATCGTATTTGACTTAGGTATAGTCGATGGACTTACACAGTCATGAATCGACTCCTTGCGGTCCAGCGGACGCGGCCAGTGAATTGACTAAACCAGGACCACACAGCCCCTAGACTAGCTAGGGTGGTCCAGCAAACTTAGCCAAGCACATTGACCGACATCATGATCCATTGAAGGAGTTTTCGTCAGTTCTATGTTCGTCTAACAACTAAATGGCTTTTAATTAAAACTAGTTAATCCTTATCAACTAGTGGATCCTAAAATTCGAAATTTTATGGATTGGTTGAACAATTTTTATTAAGTCCTTATCAACTATAAGGTTCATACGTTCAACTATGCTACCCCAATCTAATTAGGATTTAATAAAATAATTACAACATATTTCAAAAATAGTCTTTTATGAAAATCATCATTTAAACGATTTATTGTAATGATTGACAATCAAAAAGGGACTACCCTAATCTGGTATTAGGTTTTGATGTTGTCTTGTTTATCAAACATAGCATGTCACTAGTTTATTAAAATTTCATCTTATAAAATTTTAATCATTTAATGGCTAACCTAAAAGGGTTCATGAATACATTATTCAACATGTCCATTAAAAGAAAATGAAACAACTAATTTATCCGCATAAATAAAAGTTTCATTTAGTGACAAATAATGAGAATTTGCAAGTTAAAATTACCAACATAATTATTAACACGCAAATCTAACAATTAAATTTAAAGATCAAAATTTAAAGCTTAAAACATTTTTATCACATAAAAATAGGTTTCATAAAATTATCAAATAATTTTAAAACCTAGGCTTTAAAAATTTTAATCAAATATTTCTTAGATTAAAGTATCGCATAAATAATCTAGAAACCTATATGTAATTTAAAATAAACTAATTTATCATTTCATCTTACGAAAATAAAAAAAATTCTATAATTTACATATCCATTAAAGAAATTTTAAAACACTTTTAAAATCATTAGAAAATGTTTTAAAAGCTTTCAAATAAAGTTTTAAAATTTCCAACCTTTATGCAACTTAAGAGAATTAAATTTCAAAAATAAAATATTTCTATGAAGTTACATAAACTTTTAAATGCTTTTGGAAAGATTATTATATCTCATAGAAAAATTTTAAAAAGCATTTAAAGATTAGAGACCAATTTATATTTATCGCATAAAATTAAATCGTCCCAAAAAAAATTCGTGTTGCAAAAAACAATTTTTAAAACACAAAACTATTGTATGTTTAAAAATAAGCAATTTAAAGATTTAAAGAATGTCGCTAAACAGATATATAGCATAACCGTGGCTCTGATACCACTGTAGGGGTTTTGTCGGACCCTCAGAGCTCGGATCTGTGTCCGTCCTAAGTCGGACGGACCACAGGGGCGTAAAACGCAGCGGAAAAAGAAAAACAAAACTTTTAGGCTAGCTAAACAATTTAGCTAGGCTCTGAGGGAGCCAGAACCTAGCCAGATCTATGCCAACTTGGGGTGGATCTGACCACCCCAAGTGGGATCTGTTCTACAGTGAAAAAATTAAATCTACACTATAAATTTCTTAACCACATACCCGGAATCTTGGCCTTGGAGCAGGCAAGATGTACCGCACCATCTTCTGATGCTCCTCGTAGCCGAGCCGTCTCGACTCGATCCGCCTGAGCCGCCTCGCACCCTCGAACCGATCCGCCCGAGCCGACTTTCGCCTCCGAGCCGATCACACGTGGTAGAAAGTTTCACTTGAATAGACCCGCGTCTTAGACGTCTGAATCCGAATCCAAACCCCCTTTGTATTCTTGCTAGGACTACTCCAAAGAACAGGAAGGAGAGAGAAAGAGAATAGTTAAGTCGCCGATCGAGCTTGCTCTAAAATTCTGGAGCTACTCGATCGAGGACTTGGTGCTTCTTTCAACGAAGGGAGTGCACCCATATTTATATAGGGAGTCGGCACTCCTTCTTTCGTTGCGAGCAATGTGGGACTTTTGCTAATTTGAAGAAAATTCAATTAAGCTAATTTAGCTTAATTTGAAGTTAGTGAGATTTTCGTAAAAGCAAACTTCAACTAATTAATTCTCTTCGCTCATTAAACTTTAGACACCAAACAAGCTATCAATCCGAAGGGCTTTGAATGGTGAACGCGTAGGAACCAACGGCGAAGAATTTCGACTTCATTTGACCCCTCAAACAATTGCCCAAAGTTGGGCAAAAAATCAACTTTCGTAGCCGTCTTTTTGGGGTTTCAAAAACCCTAAAATCACTTAAGTTGCGCGCGCCCGCTAGGCTTAGCGGGCGCGCCCGCCCAAGGTAGGGAGGGCGAGCCGCCCGCCCGTTGGGCAGCGGGCCCCGCCCGCTGCTGCAGCTGGTGCTGGCCTGCTGCAGTCAGCGGGCTGTGCCCGTTTGCCTTTGCGGATGGGCTTGTTAACCCAGTGGGTCTAAACCACGTTGCCTTCAACTTTTTTCGCGTTTCTGGGCTCGTTTGAGCTCTGATTTGGACGCGGTTTGAACCTGTGTTTAGACCGGGACGATCCCATCAGTCAGGTAACCCTTTCCAATATATTTGTTCCTACTAAATTTGTCGTAACCAATTTACGACACGTTTAATCTTTGTTTGCATCAGATTCAACATTTGTCCCTATTACTATTACGACTAATTTTCACAACAAGCTTTGTGAATATTAACTATTCAATATCATCAAATGAATTTCTCTCAATTAATCTTCCTATTACTAAGTCATGAACGCTACTCGGTGTGAGACCCTACAGCCTGACCTTACTACAGGTTGGGGCTCGGAACCCCTAGACGACGGTCACCACGAGCAGTAGCTGTCGTTCCTGTTTCAGAATCATCATAACGTGATCGATCCTTTGACAAAAGCATCATTGGGTTTACTTTGGCTGTGTCAGTGATGAATGCTGTTAGCTTATAGTCCCTTCGTCAAGACTGTGTCCCTGTTGGCCTAGGGTATGGTTTACTGTCAACCCTATTAGACAACATTGGTCAGTATACGGCGGTCTTTGTTGTATTCACGTTGTACTTCTTACAACGTACCCGGCCGAGGATTAACACAAAGACCGTACTGAGCCTGTGACACTAACTTCCCTTTAACGGAAGTGACGAATCCCATCTTAGTCATCTACTCGCCTTGTGAACTTCTGGTGCAACCCAACCTAAGATCTTTCAGCAGGCCTAGCCTCGAAGCTAGATCATGGGTCTAAGCTACACCGTTCGCTCACAGGTTGGTACAGATGACTTCAGGTCTTAAGGACCAGCTTACCTATCATCACCCTAGAGTTATTAAAGACAGTTTAGTTAAAATTAACCATTTAATAACTCTAATTTGGTCGTTCAGTGAACTTATTCTCCAATAAGCACATGTGTCTCGTCTCCAACTTCACCAAGTCTGATGACTATGAGATCATCATTACCCTAAGGTAAGACTAAGATACAGTGGTCTATCCGATGTGTCGGTATCCAGTTCTCGACAAATCCGTGACCACGAACCGTTTAAGACTTACGTTTCTATTTGATCGCTTACTTACTCATAATCGAGATCTTATCTAGATACGTAAGGACCTAACTATAAGTCTATGGACATTATCTAAATATATTAATTCAAACGATTTCATACTTAGGATAATGGGTACCATATACAGTATGAACACAACGTATACTTAGGATAAATTGCCTTATGGGCATATATCCTTCTACAAACTTCACCCCAAATTTGGGGTGAATATAGCACACGGTGCAGTGGACACGGGCACTGTATAACACTGGGCCTCTCATCTCCCTCGTCCCTGACAGGAGTGAGGATCTCCACATAATAACACAACCTCCGTGTGTCCCCTCCACTCCCGGTAAAGGCGAGTGGGTATAAATATCACCTCCACTCCCGGTAAAGGCGAGTGTGTATAAATATCACATATCACATAATCATTTCCCCCAACTTCTCAGTCCAGGCCTCATATCCACAATTTACTCAAATCCCACCTAAAACACAGGTTTTGCTAACCACCCTCATTAGAGAG